>PISX010010586.1:0-69584 GCA_004024625.1 Mellivora capensis
TATTTCCTCCTGGTTCAGTTGTGGTAGTTTATATGTCTCTAGGAATGCATCCATTTCTTCCAGATTGTCAAATTTGTTGGCGTAGAGTTGCTCATAGTATGTTCTTATAATTGTTTGTATTTCTTTGGTGTTGGTTGTGATTTCTTTTCTTTCATTCATGATTTTGTTTATTTGGGTCCTTTCTCTTTTCTTTTTGATAGAAAAAATTGAATTAACTGCAAGACTAAAGAATCATGGGGAGAAAGCCATGAATTCCACGCTTTGCTTTCTTCTCCTCTGGAGTTCCGCTGCTCTCCTTGTTAAGTGAACTTGGTCTTGGCTGGATTTCTTTTGATCTTCTGGGGGAGGGGCCTGTTGTAGTGATTCTCAAGTGTCTTTGCCTGAGGCAGAGCTGTACCGCCCTTACCAGGGGCCGGGCTAAGTAATCCGCTCGGTTTCACTTTCCGGAGCTTTTGTTCCCTGAGCACTTTCCGTAGAGTTCTGGAGGACAGGAATGAAAATGGCGGCCTCCCAGTCTCTGGCCCAGAAGAGCTGAGATTTCGGGGCTCCACTCCTCAGAGAAAAGCCCCGGCTACTCCCATCTCCCTTGCCTCTGGCCGCTCTCCGAGCTCACCCAGCCTGAGACCGGTTCAAGGTAACCCTGAGCTGAGAGCTCACTCCTTGGCTCTGTCTCTGTGGCTGGCTTCCCGCTCCGATACCTGCTAGCTCTGCGACACTCAGACACCCCCAATCTTTCTGTGACCCTGCGGGACCTGGTCCACACTGACCCCGCATGGACTTCACCCCGGTTTAGCCTCTGGAGCGATGTCCCTCCATGGAGCAGACTTTTAAAAGTCCCAATTTAGTGCTCCGTTGCTCCGCTGCTTGCCGGGAGCCGGCCCCTCCCCCCGTAGTCTATCCTCCCATTGCTTTTGATTCACTTCTCTGCCAGTCCTACCTTCCAGAAAGTGGCTGGTTTTCTGTTTCCAGAATTGCTGTTCTTCCTCTCTTTGATCTCTCTTTGGATTTGTAGGTGTTCGCAATTGTTTGATAAGCTATCTAGCTGATCTCTTGCTACCTTATATCGTCTCAGCGGCTACTTTTCCGCCATCTTGCTTGTTTCTCTCGGTGAATGATTTTTTTGAAAGAACTGTTGGATTCAGTTTGCTAATATTTTGTTGACGGCTTTGAATCTCTGTTCATCAGAGATCTTGGCCAGTATTTTTCTTTTTTGATAGTTTTTTGTCTGGTTTTAATATCAGAGTAATGTTGGCCTTATAAGATGAATTTTGAAGCTTTCCTTCTATTTTTTAGAATACTTTGAGAATAATAGGTACCAAATTTATAAATACTTGGTAGAATTTACCTGTGAAGTCATTTTATGCTGGACTTTTGTTGGGGGATTTTTGATTACTGATTAAATTTCATTGCTTATAATGAGTCTGTTCAAATTTTCTACTTTTCGTGATTCAGTTTTGGAAAATCAAATTTTTCTAGGAACATTTATCCATTGTCTCCACATTTTCCATATTGTTGGCATACAATTTTTTCATAATATTCTCTTATACTCTTTATATTTCTGTGGTGTCAATTATTTCTCTTCCCTCATTTCTATTTTTTCATATATTTGAGTCCTTTGTTTTGTACTTGTATCTGGCTAAAGATTTATCAATTTTATCTTTTTAAAAAACCAGCTGCTTTTTTTATTGATATTTTCTATTTTTTCTCTATTTCATTTATTTCTGCTCTAATCTTGATTATTTCATTCTTTCTGCTAGCTTTGGTCTTTATTGTTCTTCTAGTTCCTTCAGTATAAAATTAGGTTGTTTATTTATAATTGTTTTTCTTTCTTATGGTATGTGTCTAATGTTGTAATCTTTCCTAGAACTGCTTTTGCTATATCTCAAAGATTTGGAGATTATATACTCTCGTTTTCCTTTATCTCCATGTATTATTTTAAGTTCCTCTTTGGTATTTTGGTTGCCCCATTCATTGTTTATATCATGTTGTTAGCCTTCATGTAATGTATTCATTCCAGGTTTTTTCCTTGTAATTGATTTCTAGTTTCATACTTATGGTTGGAAAAATGCTTGATATGATTTTAGTCTTTTTGAATTTATTGTGAATTGTTTTGGGCCTGACATGTTATCTATTCTGGAAAATGTTTCATGGGTGCTTGAAAAGAATGTGTACTCTGCTGTTTTAGATGGAATGTTCTGTATGCATCTGTTAAGTCCATCTGGTCTAATGTTCCATTAAAGCCATTGTTTTCTAGTTGCTATTCTGTTTAGATGATCTATCCATTTATGTATGTGGGAATTTAAAGTCCCCTACTATTTTTGTATTACTGTTAATTTCTCCCTTTATGTCTGTTAGTAATTGCTTTATGTATTTAGGTGCTCCCATGTTTAGTGCACAGATATTTAAAAATGTTATATTTTCTTGGTGGATTGTTCCTTTTATCATTATGTAGTGGTATTATTTGTCTCTTGCTACAGTTTTTGACTTATAGTCTATTTTGTCTGATAGAGGTATTGCTACACTGGCTTTTTTCCCCTTCCAATTGCATTGTGAATATTTTTCTATTCACTTTTAATCTGCAAGTGTCTTAAGTCTGAAGTGAATCTCTTGTTGACAGCATATAGCTTGACCTTGATTTTTATCCAATCAGTTGCCCCATGTCTTTTGATGGATTAGATAACTTATCTTTAAAGTAATTATTGATACTGATATTGTCATTTAGTTATTGGTTTTCTGGTTGTTCTGTAGTTCTAAACTATTCCTTTCTTCTCTTGTGGTTTGATGGCTTTCTTTAAGGCTATATTCAGATTCCTGTGTGTGTGTGTGTGTGTGTGTGTGTTATAGGTATTTGATTGTGGTTACCATTATGTTCATATATAGCATTCTATATTAAGTTAGTGATTTCTTAAGGTTGAACCCATTCTAAAAGCACTTAGTTTTCACCCCCACCACATTTTATGTAAATGATATCATACCTGCCTTTATTTATGAATCCCTTGACTGATTTTTGTAGATATATTTAACTGCTTTTGTATTTTAACATCTATACTGGTTTTAGAAGGGATTAATCTACCATTATGATAGATATGCCTTTATCAATAAACTTTTCCCCTTTCATAATTTTCTCTCACTAAGGGCCTTTTCTTCCCACTGAAAGAATTCCCTTTAACTTCTCTTGTAATGTTGATCTAGTGGTGATGAACTTTCTTTACTTTTGTATGGGAAGCCTATTATCTCTCCTTTATGAATAGTAACCTTGCTGGGTAGAATATTCTTAGTTGCACCCTTTTTCCTTTCAACACTTTGCAAATATCATTCCTGCAAAATTTCTGCTGAAAAATCAACTGATGGCCTTTTGGGATATCCCTTATATTTAACTACTTTCTCATGCTGCCCTTACAATTTTCTCTTTATCACTACTTTTTGCCATTTTAATGATTATGTGTCTTGTACAAAGCTCCTTGGGTTTAATTTGTTAGGGGCTTTCTGCAATTCCTGGATCTGGATGTCTGTTTCTTTCCATAGATGAAGGAAGTTTTCAGCCATTATTTCTTCAATTTTCTGCCTCTCTCTCTCTCTCTCCTTTCCTTCTGGGATCCCTAACATGCATGTATTCTTACTCTTGATCTTATTAATGAATTCCCTTAACCTATTCTCATTCTGTATTTTTTACTTAATGAGTTCCTTATCTCTGACTGGTTCATTTTTATATTTTCTAATGTTGCTAAATATTTCACTGAGATCCTTCACTCTTTCTCAAGCCTTTTGAATATCTTTATGAGCAGTATTTTATTTTTTATCAGCCACATTGCTTATTTCTTTTTTATTTAGCCCTCTTGCTTTGATTTTGTACTGTTCTTTTATTTGAGACATATTCCTCTGTCCCTTCAATTTGTCTCTCTATTTGTTTCTATGTATTAAGGAGGTCAGCTACATCTCCTGGTATTAAAGATATTGGCCTTTTAAAGAAGAATCCAGGTGTGCCCCATAGTGCAGTATGCCCTTTTCACCAGAACCAGGTGCTCCAGGAGTATTTCCTATTGAGTTGTGTATGGCCTACTATTATGGCTAAGTAGAGTTTGCCTTCCATCCAGTCAGCTGCCCAGTCCCACTTTTCCTGCCATGGTTATGCCTGACAGGGTTTGGTCCCAGTCCTATTGAAAGGTTTATGTGAGGCCACCACAGACTTATTGATGGGTGGTGTCAGCAATCAGGCTAGCTGTCTACTGTGGGCATTTTGAAAGGCAGAATGCTTTCCCTTAACTGCCATCTGAGAGGTTTTCTTTGGTGGGAATGGACAGGAGTCAGATTAGATGTCAGCACCCAATCTTTCTGGTGTTACTCTGTGTGCACCTAATGTCAGTCTTATCTCTGCATGGCCAGCTAAATGTTTCAGCTGTTGGAACTACAAGTAAACTATTATCTCCCCCTATTTCTGAGACAGGAGTCATTTTGGAATGGCACTGGCCCATGCCAGAGCTTCTTGTATGGTATATAGGAATTGGAGCCACTTTGGAGAAATGGCTGGTGAGATGGGCAGATTGGATGGGGCTGGACCACAGGGTTAGGTGGGGATGGGGTACATGATGCTGTCAAGACAGGTGAAGAGTTATGTGATCATTCCTGCAAATATCCAGCTATCTAGGCTTGATAAGGGAAAGAGAAATGGCACTTGCCAGAACTTTTGTTTTTGGAAAAGTCTCGTAAAGATCCCTGCACCTCTAGTACATGTTCTGAGATGAATAATAATTCCCCTTCTAGTACACTCCCAGGTGCTTTTCAAACTGCTTCCTCTATGTGTGTGTTTCTAGGTTATTTATTATGCTAGTTTTTAAGGGTAGGCACTGTTTCTTAGTTTTCTCTGGCTCTCCTGGAGCTAAGCTCACTGATTTTTAAAGTACCAGGAGTTGAGCCCATTAATTTTAAAAGCTCATGATGTTAAGATCCCCTGGTTTTTCAAGCCAACCTTATGGGGACCCATCTTCTTAGTGTGTTCCCAGTGTCTAAGATTCCTAATATGGAATCTGGCCCTCTAGCTTATTTGTATTATGATATTCCTCCTAGTTGTGGTTAGTATCACTGGGGGGTTTGTTTCCCATCCTTGTCTCTGACTCTCCTTCTCTTTTTGATTAACTGTAGAAGGTCTGGTATGCCAATCTTTGTGTCATTCTCAAAATTATTTTTACAGATGTAGCTGTTACTTTGGTGTGTCCATGGTACAAGGTGGACTGAGAATCCTTTTACTCTTCCATCTTCCTCAGTCTAGGAACAATGACATTTTAATACATTACTTAATATAACCTTAATTTATCAAATT
The DNA here is from genome assembly GCA_004024625.1 of Mellivora capensis. Taxonomy (NCBI): domain Eukaryota; kingdom Metazoa; phylum Chordata; class Mammalia; order Carnivora; family Mustelidae; genus Mellivora; species Mellivora capensis. The sequence goes on from PISX010010586.1 coordinate 5,318, forward strand.
AAACTAAATAGGTTGGTTATTGATAATATTCAAACTAAATTTCTTATTTAATATACTTTTTTGGCAACTTCTTACATATTATAATTAGTTTAACTAGCATTAGCCTGCAGCTATGTACTTAGAAAAATTTTCCTGAGGCTTTGTCATCATTTTTGTCTTAATGATACTATGGCTTATGTTCCAAACTTTTAAATGTAGAAACTTAATTTCTTTAATTAGAGGTTAAATTTTGACACCTGAGGGTGTTAGAACTTAAAATTACATTTTAAAATAATACTTCTGAAAGTTTTACTCTCTGGTGTTTAAAGTAGAGGCAAGGGCGCCTGGGTGGCTCAGTGGGTTATAGCCTCTGCCTTCAGCTCAGGTCATGATCCCAGGATCCTGGGATCCAGCCCCGCATCAAGCTCTCTGCTCAGCAGGGATCCTGCTTCCTCCTCTCTCTCTGCCTGCCTCTCTGCCTACTTGTGATCTCTGTCTGTTAAAAAATAAATAAAGTATATAAAAAAAATAAAGTAGAGGCAAACATACATTTGAATTCTAACACCACCTGTCCCATAGATTTGAATAAATTACATAAATCTCCCAACCTTGTTTGTTTCTCTTTAAAATAGAAACAATAGAAACAACCTATAGGGTCTTACAGAGACAAAGTTGACAATGTTGCTCTGAGATGATTCCTGACACAAAGCAGGTGCTCAGTAATTTTATTTTATTTATTTTTTTCTTAAATACTTCTTTTACAAATACAGATGATCCTGGTGACTAAGTCTACATTTTTCTCTGTGGGATAGCTATTGAAAAATAATTAGATTAGGAAAACTATGAATACTTTCATTACACTTTTCTGTCTCACTGTGTTTCCCTTTGATCTGTTATTTCTTGCTGAATGGTCTTTTCTGGGAGAAAATAGTTTTTTTTGTTGCATGTTATCTCAAAATATTGTTTATTATGTTAACATCTAGAGGCGAAACACCATTAAAGTTCAGAAAATAAAATCAAGATCTTTAAGGGAGAGCTGGAACATTTAGAATAAAGATTCCATCCACTCACAGGTTTTCACAACTTTAAAGGAAGAAACATGGGGAAAATGAGAGGGAGTTTAATAATCTGTAATATATTATTCATGATGCCTCACAGTACTACCTCAGCACCATACACCTGGGTCATATTTAATTCCATCTTCCCCCAAATCCAGTTAATTGTCAAGAATTGTCAGTTCTACTTCCTGCACTTGCTGTGAATATATCTGTTTATGTTTATTATCTTCATTATCACTACCCTAGGAAATAATTTCCTCCTTGTTCTGTTCAGGTTTGCAACACAAACAGACTTTCTAGTAAGTCTATCTGATGATGTTTGCTATTAATTGAGTGGGTTACTCAAATTGAGTGGGTTACCCCAAACATTATGTTGAAGCCCTGACCCCCAATATGATGATATCTGGAGGAGGGGCCTCTGGGATGTAAGTGGTTTTGGATGAGTTTGTGGACATGATGCCCTCATTATCAAGCTCGTACCTATGATGGTTAATTTTGTGTGTCAACTCTAATGGATCATAGGTGCCAAGATATTTGGCTAAATATTATATCTGCATGTGTCTATGAGAGTGCTTCTGGATGAAATCAGCATTTGAATTAGTAGAGAGTAAAGCGATTTCTCTTCCCAATGTGAGTGAGCATTCTCAAATATTTTGTGGGCCTGAATAGAACAAACATGCAGAGGAAGGTACATTTTAGCCCTTCCTGCCTGACTACTTGATAGGGGTGTCAGTCTGCTTTCCTTAGTACTTCTGGTTCTTTAGACTGGAATCTACATCACTGGCTCAGTTGATTCTCAGGCCTTTGTACCTTTTTTTTTTTTTTTTTTAAGATTTTCTTTACTTATTTTAGAGAGAAAAAGTGGATGGAGGGAGAGGGGCAGATGGAAAGAGAAAATCTCAAGCAGACTCCATGCTGAGCATGGAGTTCCATGCTCGGCTTGATTTCCTGACCCTGAGATCATGAAATGAGCTGAAATCCAGAGTTGGATGTTTAACCGACTGGGCCATCCAGGTGTCCCACAAACACTTCTACTTCTGACATCATGGCTTTCTTGGGTCTCCAGTGTGTGGATGGCTGATTATGGGACCTGTCAACCCTAATAATTACGTAAGTCAATTCCTCATAATGGAACCCTTCATATAAGTGTGTAAATATATGCACATATATATGTTTGTGTGTATGTATAATTATTGGCTCTCTTTTCTAGGGAACTGTGACTAATATAGATATCTTGGTAATGAGAATGAATCTAGACAAACAAAACTTTAAGGGTGAGTTTTCTTAATTGGTTCTGAGGTTTCTGGAATTAGCTTTTTAATTGGACTATATTTGAAGACTACTGACTTTTTTAGGAGGGCACATGATGTGATGAGCACTGGGTGTTATAGGTAACTAATGAGTCATTGAACACTACATTAAAAACTAATGAGGTAGTATATGTTGGTTAATTGAATTTAAATTTTTTAAAAAAGGACTACTGACTTTTTAGTAGTAAAGAGAGCACTGATTTTCTATGGTGTTATTTATAGAGATATACAAATTATCTATATTAGATACTCTTAATCACTTAAAAGAAACAAACTATTGCAAAGGAAGCAAGAATATGGAATGGGGAGAAGACCATCTCTTTAATGATGCTGGAAAACTAGACAGCTACATGTAAAAAGAATGAACCTGGACAACTTTATAATACCATATACAATAATAAACTCTAAATGGACAAAAGACCTAAATATGAGACCTGAAGACATAGCATTTCTGAAAGAGAACACAGATAGTAATTTCTATGATATTGACCATAGCAACAGTTTTCTATATCTGTTTTCTAAGGCAAGGGAAATAAAAGCAAAATTAAACTATTGGGGTTACATGAAAATAAAAGTTTGTAAAGCAAAGGAAATGGTAAAAAAAAAAAAGAGAGAGAGATAACCTACTGATTGGGAGAAGGTATTTGCAAAGGATCCATCTGATAAGGGGTTAGTATCTAAGATATATAAAGAACTTATACAACTAGACACCAAAAACTCAAATAATCTAATTTAAGAATGGGCAGAGAACATTTTTTCAAAGAAGATATACAGATAGTCAATAGACACATGAAAAGATGCTCAACATCACTCATTGGGGAAATGCAAATCAAAATCACAATAATCTCACCTCACAACTGTCAGAATGGCTAAAATCAGAAAGATAATCAAGTGTTGGTGAGAATATAGAGGGAAAGGAATATCCATGCACTGTTGGTGGTAATGTAAATTGGTGCACCCACTGTGGAAAAGAGTAAGGAGATTCCTCAGAAAGTTAAAAATAGAAATGCTGTATGATCCAGTGATTTCACTATTGGGTGAATACAGGGAAAATGAAAACACTAACTCAAAAATGATTTATATACCCTTATATAACTCAAAAAGACTTGTACAATAGCCCAGCCATGGAAGCAACTTAAGTATCCATTAGTAGATGAATGCATAAGGATATACACACACACACTAGAATATTATACAGCTATAAAAATGATGAGATCATGACATTTGAGACAACATGAATGGACTTAGAGGATATTACTGTAAGTAAAGTGAGTCATACTAAGAAAGACAAATAACATATGATTTCACTCATAAATCTAAAAGAAAAAAAAAAGAAGAAGAAGAAAAGAAGAAGAAGAAGAGCAAAAAGTAGAATCAGAACATTAATGCAAACTGATACTAGCCAGAGCAGAGGGAGTTGGGGGTTTGACCAAAATGGGTGAAGGAGGAGAGGGAGATACAGGCCTCCAGTTGTGGAATGAGTAAGTCATGGGAATAAAAAGTAGAGCATAAGAAATATAATCAATGATGTTGTAGTAGTAATGCAGTGATACAGATAGTAGCTATACTTATGGTAGACATAGCATAATATACAAACTTGTCAAATTACTAAGTTGTACAACTGTGACTAATATAATATTGTGTGTTAAGTATACTAAAAAAAAAAGGAAATAAAGAAACCAGGAGCTATATGATTCTGTATGTGATACTTCTGAACATTTTTTGAAAGCTAATTCATGACTCTGGTTGGTAGCTCCTAATGTCCCTGAACAATATGGTGAAAGAAAAGGATAAATTCAGGGATTCAAATATTCAGTTCAAGCTTAGTATAAATGAAACCAGAGCTTCTTTATGTGCCCTATCTATAATAATAGGGCTGAAATTGCTGAAAAACAAACATAGAGCCTCATCTTGAATTTGGCTACATTACAAAACAAGTGGAACTTCCAGCTTTGAAAAGCCCTACTGTTAAAGTGAGGGCATCAATGAGGAGAGATTAGGAACTTACAAATTGGAATGGGGATATGTACAAAACTCCCATAATGATGGGTCATGAAGCCCCTAAATTCTGATGAGTCATCTTTGCTTGTGGAAATGTTCTCCATACTTTCAGTGGAGTTAGCCACCTCATCTCTAGTAGAAGTGGCCTCCCAATCCCCAGTGGCAACAGAATCCATTCCCAATGATTTTGACTTCTCCATCCACAGTGGTATTGGCTTTTCTACCTCTGTCTGAGGGGCTTAACTTTTTATTGTATTGTGTGTATTGCCTGAGAAAAGTAATGACATCTTCTGAGGCAGTTGCCCTATAAGACAATGCTGATTCTCCTCAGGATTTACCCCTACCATTCTTCTTTGCTTCTACACCATATAACTAGACTCGAGGCATCTGAAAGTGCAGCACAAAGTGTGTCCTATGAGGAGGTATGCTATACTGCAAAAGAACTACTGAGTTTTCTAATTTCTAAGAAATCTTGGGGACATGTTTGGAAATTGATGCAAGGGATTTGGGACAGTAATGAAAGAAATGTAATGCAGGATCAGGCCAAATTTATGCATGTGGGATTACCAAGCAGAAATTCTGGCTTTCACATTGAAGCTTTATGACACACTCTTGTAATTTTTCCACAGTGGTGTGAGACGTGTCAAGTTAAGCCTTCTAAGATGAGCGGGTTGTTGCATCTAGCCCCTCTTGCAATAAAAAAAGAGGTATAATGCTTAGTGGGCCATTTTGGATTTTGGAGGAAACATATTCCTTATTTGGGTGTGTTCTCCAGCCCATTTGCTTAATGATCCAAGAAACTGCTAGTTTTAAGTGGGATGCCAAACAAGAAAAGGCTCTGCAATAGGTGTAGGCTCTGTAATAGGTCTGTGCAAGCTGACATATGATCCAGACTATATGATCTAGCAGATCCAGTGATGCTTGAAGCATCAGTGGAAGATAAGATGTTGTTTGGAGCCTTTGGCAGGTACTTATAGTGAATCATAACACAGAATCTTAGGATTTTGGAACAAACACACACACCTCCATCTTCTGCAAATACTGTCCTTTTAAGAAACCGCTCTTGGCTTGCCACTGGGCCCTGGTACAGACTGAATGCTTGGCACGGGCCACCAAATAACCATGAGATGTGAGTTGTCCATAACAAACACAGTATTATCCAACCCACCAAGTCATAAAGTTATGCATACACCATGATACTCCATCATCAAATGGCAGTGGTCCATATTTGATCAGGATCTGAAGGCACAAGTTACATGAAGAATTAGCTGAAATGCTGATGGTCCCTATTTCTACTGCAATGCCTTCTCTCTCTAAACCTGCAACTATGGCTTCAAGGAGCACTCCCTAAGGTCAGTTGAATGTGGAAGAGAAAACTAGGGCCTGGCTTGTAGATGGTTCTGCACACTATGCTGGCACCACCCAAAAATGAACAGCTTCAGCACTATAGCCCCTTTCTGAGGCAGTCCTGAAGGACGTTAGTGAAAGGAAATCTTCCATGTGGGCAGACCTGTGAGTAATTCATCTGGTTGTTTACTTTGCATTGGAGGGGGAACGGTTAGATGTGTGATTATATATAGATTCACAGGCTGTAACCAATGGTTTGTTGGAATGGTCAGGGACTCGGAAGGAATATAAGAGAAAACTGGTGACAAAGGAAATTGGGGAAAATATGTATAGACAGACCTACCTGAATAGGCAAAAAAAAAAAAATTGTCCCATGTAACCACTCATTAAAGAATGATGTTAGCAGAGGAAGATTTTAATAATTACATGGACAATATGACGCATTCTGTAGATGCTAATCAGCCATTTTCCTCAGCCACTCCTGCTATTGTCAAATGGGCTTGTGAAAATGTAGCCATAATGGCAATGATAGAGGTGTGTATAAGTTCAATAACATGAACTTTCATTCACAAAGGCTGACCCGACTACAGCCACTACTGAATGCTGAATCTGTCAGTAGCTCTGAGACCAGGACTATGTCCACAATATGGTACAATTCTCTGTTGGTCAGCCAGCTACCTCATGGTGAATTGTTTATATTAGACCACTTCCATTATTAAAAGAGCAATGTTTTATTCTAACAAAATAGACAATTACTCTGAATACAGATTTCCCTTCTCTTAATACAATGTTTCTGCTAAAACTACCATCCATGGACTTAAAGAATGTCTTGTCCAACATTCATGGTATTCTACACAGCATTGTTTATGATCAGGGAACTTATTTTATGGTCAAAGAAGTGTGGCAGTGGGCTGGTGTTGATTAAATTCAATAGTTTTACCATGTTACCATCCTAAAGCAGTGTGGAGTGAAACATTTGAAGACCCAGTTACCCTGCCTGCTAGGTGCTAATACCATGCATGGCTGGAGTAAGGTTCCCCAGAAGGCTATATATGCTCTGAATCAGTGTCTAATATATGTTTCTCTTTCTCTGATAGCCAGGATTCATGCTTCCAGGAATCAAGAAATTGAAGTGGGAGTGGTACCATTCACTATTACCTCTAGTAATCCACTAGAAAATTTTTTATTTCCTTTTCCCATGACTTTATGCCCTGTTAGTCTAAAGGTTTGTCTCCCAAAGGGGAAATGCTTCCACCAGGAAAAAACAATGATTTTATTGAAATGGGAGTTAAAACTGTCACCCAGACACTTTGGATTCCTTATACCTCTGAACTAACTGGTAAAATAGTAAGTTACAGTATTGCCTGGAGTGATTGATCCTGACCACCAATGGAAACTGGACTATTGCTCCACAATGTAAGTAAGAAAGAGTGTGTCTGGATTACAGCAGACCCCTTAGTCTGTCTCTTACTATTACTCTATCCAATGATTTAAGTCAGTGGAAAAGTAAATCAACCTAATCCATGCCTAACTACTAATGTTACAGACATTTCAAAAATGAAGATTTGAGTCACCTTTCAGATAAGGAACTTTGACCAACTGAGGTATTGTAGAAGACAAAGGGAATACAGAATGAATAGTGGAAGAAGATAGCCATATACATTACTGGTTACAGAGACAATTATTTATTATCATGAGTATTTTCTCCTTATTTTGTTATGAATATGCTTGCATGTGTATATACATATGTGTGTATATATACATACATATATATGTGTATATATGTATATATATGCAGGCATACCTCATTTTTAAATTTCCTATTATTATGTTTCTCAGATGCTATGCTTTTACAAACTGAAGGGTTTTTAAAAAATTTTTGCCTTTTTAGTTTTTATTTTTTTATGGAAGTATAGTTAAAATACAGTGTAACATTAGTTTCAGGGTTGTAATTGTATACATTACTTCTCATTACAATAAGTATACTCTTATATATTACTCTTTATCTGTTTTACCCATGATACCTTCCTCCCCTTTGGCAACCATCAGTTTGTTCCCTGTATTTAAGAGGTGTTTTTTGTTTGTTTGCTTATTTGTTTTTGGTCTTCTTTTTTCCTTGTATATTCTTTTGTTTTGTTTGTTAAATTCCACATGAGTGAAATCATGGTATTTGCCTTTCTCTGACTTCTTTCACTTAACATTATACCCTCTAGGACTATCCATCTTATTGTAAATGACAAGATCTCATATTTTTTATGACTGAATAATATTTCATTATATATGTATACAATGTTTTCTTTAATCTATCGATGTACACTTAGTTTACTTCCATATCTTGGCTATAGTAAATAATGCTACAATGAACATAGGGGTACATATGTCCTTTTGAGTTAGTGTTTTCATTTTCTTTTGGTAAATACCCAGTAATGGAACTACTGGATCATATTTTATTTCTATTTTTAACTTTTTGAGGAAACTTCATACTGTTTTCCACAGCATTTGAACCAATTTTCTTTTGAACCAATAGTACATGAGGTTCTCTTCTCCACACCCTTGCCAATACATGTTATTTCTTGTCATCTTTATTCTAGCCATTCTGATAATTGTAAATTGATATCTCATTGTGATTTTGATTTGCATCGGCCTGATAATTAATGATGCTGAGCATCATTTTATGGGTCTGTTAACCATCGGTAGGTCTTCTTTGAAATGATGTCTATTCAGTTCCTCTGCCTATTTTCTTAATCAGATAATGATGATGAAGATTGGTGTTGAGTTCACCTCTATTTGCATGACAAATGCTTCCCCATCCCTTCACTTTCAATCTGCATGTATCTTTAGGTAGGAAATGAGTCTCTTATAGGGAACATATAGATGAGTCTTGCTTTTTATCCATTCAGTTACCCTATATCTTTTGATTGGAACATTTAGCCCATTTACATTCAAAGTAATTATCAATAGGTGTGTGGTTATTGCCATTTTGTTACTTGTTTTAAGGTTGTTTTTGTAGTTCTTCTCTGTTCCTTCTCGTGCTCTCTTCCCTTGTGGTTTGATGGTTTTCTTTAGTGTTGTGTTGGATTTCTTTTTATTTTTTTGTGTGTCTATTACAGGTTTTGGTTTGTGGTTACCATTAGGTTGATAATATAACCTCTTATGAATGTAGCAATCTATATATTAAGTTGATGGTTGATGAAGTTTGAACCTATTCTAAAAGCAGTAAATTTTTACCTCTGCCATGTTTTTATACCTGATGTCGTAGTTTATATTCTTTTATCATAGTTTATATATCTTTTATCTAATTTTTGTAGATACAATTGATTTTACTGCTTTTGTGCTTTAACCTCAATACCAGGTTTATAAGTGATTAATCTACCACTTTTATTATATGTTTGCCTTTACTTGAGCAATTTCTTTTTCTTTCATAATTTCTTACATTTATGGCCTTTCCTTCAAATTCCCTTTGAAGAGAATCCCAAAGAATTCTCTTTAATGTTTTTTTGTAATGCTGGTTTTGTGATGATGAACTTTTTAAACTTCCATTTCTCTGGGAAGCTCTCTCTCCTCCTCTTAAATGATAATCTTACCAGTTAGAGTATTCTTGGTTGCAGGTCCCCCCCTCCCCTTTAGTACTTTGAATATATCATGCTACTGTCTTCTGACCTGCAAAGTCCCTGCTGTAAAATCAGCTGATAACTTATGGGGTTCCTCTTAACTGTAACCATTTTCTTTTTTCTTTCTGCTTTTACAATTGTCTTTTTATCACTGTATTTTGCCACTTTAGATATATGTTTCTTGGTGTGGACGTTGAGTGGGTTAATTTTATTGAGGGCTCTATGTTTCCTAAAACTGGATGTCTGTTTTTCCTCAGATTGAAGTTTTTAGCTCTCATTTCTTCAAATAAATTATCTGTCTCCCTTTCCCTCATCTCCTTCTTGGAATCTTATAATGGGAATGCTATTATGCTTGATGATGTGAGTTCTCTTAATATGTCTCACTTTTTAATTCATTTTTTTTCCTTTTTTGCAGTTTAGCTTGTTTTTTTTTTTTTCCCCCATTATCTTGTCTTCCAGGTCTGTTCTGCCTTCTCTAATCTGGTATTGATTCTTTCTAGTGTAATTTTTATTTCAGTTATCAAGTTCTCTATCTCATTGGTTCTTTTTATATTTTCATCTCTTTGTTGAAGGTCTCACTGGGATACTCCACTCTTCTCAAGTCCAGTGAGTATCTTTAAGACCATTACTTTATATTATTTATTAGTCATGTTGCTCCTATCCATTGCATATATCTTTTCTGCTGTAATTTTTGTCCTGTTCTTTTACTTGGGACATATTCTTGTCTCCTTATTTTGTCTAACTTTCTGGGTTTTTCTGTGTTAGGTAAGTCAGTTATATCTGTAGATCTTAAAAGTAGTGGCAGTATGAAGAAGGGGTCCTGTGGTGCCCTGAAACACAATGACCACTATTCACCAGATCCAGGCGCTTCAGGGGATCCCCTTTGTGAGTTACATGCACCCAATTATCGAAGCTGAGCTGTGTTTGCCTTCAGTCCAATCAGTTGCAATGGCCCACTTTGACTGTTGTGAGTATATCAGGCAGAGTTTTGTCCTTGTTTTGTTAAGGAACTTGAATAGGGCCATGGCAAGCTTGTTGTTGGGCATATCGACAGTTAGGTCAGATGCCTGCCCTTAGCCTATTTGCATGGGCTATGGTCTCACCAAACTTTAGGACACTTTCCTATGCTGCATCCTGAGAGGCTTTTGTTGGTTGGTGGGCCAAGCAGTCAGACAGATACTACCTCCTGTCCATCTGTTCGAACTGTAGTCCCACTGGCCTATAGGGTTTTATCCCTGTATTGTGTCCTTGTGAGGTTTTCATGACTGGGTGGCTGGCGCTGGCTGTTAGATGAGATGTCTGTCCCCAGTCTGTCTGCTGTGTGATCATTAGGGCACTTTCTCTGTGCTGCCAGGTTCAGCTCTGGTACTGTGGGTGCACTAGTGTGTGTGTGGTTAACTTCATATCTCCCATGGTAAGAGTCACTTTGGAGTGGTGCTGGTCTCTGTTGAGGTTACCTGCAGGGTATGCCAGGACAGAAGCTTCTTTGGAAGAATGCCTGCAGAGTGGGTTAGGTTAGGGGGGAGCAGATCTGCAGGGGAACATGTAGGGGGGAGTCCACTGTGCTAAAAAGATAAGTGGAGGGTGTTTGCACTTGTTCTACAAGTATCACACTATCTGGGCTGGGAGAGGATGGTAGAGTAATGACAATTGCCAGCACTTCTGTTTTGGGAAAAGCCCAAATATCCCTCCCTCTCCAAAGTTTAATTAATAAATCTCCTTCTTGTATAACCTAAGTGGTTTTTAAACTGATTTTTTTCTTTTTTTCTTTCTTCTTTCCTTCCTTCCTTCCTTCCTTCCTTCCTTCCTTCCTCTCTCTCTCTTTCCTTTCTTTTCTTTTCTTTTTTTTTTTTCCAAAGAGAGAGTATGAAGGGGGTGAGGTGGCAGGGGAGGGGCAAAGGGAGAGAGAGAATCTTAAGCAGGCCCCACTCCCAGCACAGAGCCCAGTGAAGGGCTCAGTCTCATAATCCTGGGATCATAAGCTGAGCTAAAATCAACAGTGGGATGTTTAAACAACTGAGCCACCCATGCCCCTTAAACTGCTGTTTCTATGCTGTATCTCAGTCTGGTTATTTTATGGGCAGAGGCTCAGTTTCCTATCATCCTCTGGCTTTCATGGAGCTAAGCCTACTGATTTTTAAAATGCCAGGAGTTAAGCCACACTGTTTTGCAAAGCCTCAGTGTTGTTGGGACTTATTTTCCTAGCATGGGCCCTCTGGGTCTGAGGTGCCTGTTTTAGAGGTCTGATCCTTTTCTTCTTCATGCTTGTGGTGTCCTTCCCATTTGTGGTTAGTCTTACTGGGAGTTTGGTTCCCAGTCCACCCCTTTTACCATTTTTGATCTGGCCTCCTTTCAAGAATTAACTACGGAAAGTCTGTTTTGCCAAACTTTGGGTCATTTTCAGAGTTAGTGGATCCTGTGATAGGATCAAAATATAAATGTGATCATTTTTCCTTTTTCTCCATGTTCCCCTCATGAACCTTTTCTTTTGTTCCTTCATGATTCAGATTTTAAGATCCAACACACAAGGGTAGTAAAAGAGAAATAAGGCATCTAGGTTGGGCTAAAGAGGAATTTTTCTGAGTTGTTAAAGAAGAACAAAAGTAATTTTATGATATAAAAAAATAAAATAGAAGGATTTTTAAAATATTGTCATAGCTTACAATCTTAGAATAAAAACCTCATTTTCCTAGAATAAAAAGTATTTATTTCCATGTATAATTTAAATATAAAATACTACATATTGAATACATTTATTTTAAACATATAAAACATGCTACACACAAATTTGGAAGAGTAAATCTAGGGAAGAAACTGAGAAAAGCAAAGGTGGTCAAACTATAGCTGTTTCTTTAGCAAATAAATTAGAGAAAATATGGCCATATGTGAGAGTTAGGTACATTAATCCAATTGTTTTTGTTACATATATTTTTTTAACTAAATTGTGAATGTAAATTTTCCACTTCAACAAACATTTATTAAAGTTCAAATATTTATTAGAGCTCTTTACTGGTGTTACAGCAGTGAAAGAATGGGAATCTTCATGCCTATAGAATTTATATTCTCAGAAATCAACAGTTACCTTGAAATTATCTCACTGAAGAGCCTGAAATCAGAAGAGCAAGTGACAGATTTTTAAAATGAAATTAAGTATTCCTTAATAGCTTGTCAATTTTTATTGAGTACCTCTCTTCCAGACATCAGTCTAGATAGTGAGAAACTAGGTATTGATCTAGATGTTGAGGATATTAGGATAAAAAATGTATTTAAATTAATATGGCTTGGTCTGTAAAATTGACTTTAAGAATGATTGAGTTTCTAGTTTTATAAAATGTTTTCATAAGAAAGATAATTATTTAGCAAAAATAACCATGCAATTTTCTATGAGGGTATTGAGTAAATATGAAGCAAGTCTTAGAGATGTGGGCTTTGGTGAAATTACTACAATGTTAGAAAAAAAAAATTCTTACAGATGAGGGGACTAGGAAAGCATATATTGCCTGGAACTGCTTTGGCAGACATAACCTTTCCGGAGCACTGGGTGTGGTGTAAAACTATGAATTCTGTTATGCTGAAAAGAAATGAAATTAAAAAAAAATAGTTTCCAGAATTTAGTCTTTCTCTCTTAACTGTACTGTGATGAGAATTTTGTTGGCAAACCATAATGATCAAGTCATGGGGCTGAACTCCTCTGTCCCCATCATATCAAATCTGAGGAAGAATGATAGAATTCAAAGTGCTCCTCTTTTCAAACCAGGTACATGAGACTAGAGAGAACATACTGCATCTGTCACTTTTTTCTTTCCTTATGAAGGCCAATAGGGTATGTTTCTCCTTTCTTTTCATCTAATTTTTCTTCTTCTGAGATATAACTGACATTATATTATGTTATTTTTAGGTGTATAATGACTTCTTATTTAAGTCTGGTATCATCCATCATCATACATAGGTGTGTTTCTTTTTTTCTTGTGATGGGAACCTAAGATCTAGTCTCTTAGCAACTTTCAAATATATGGTTCAATATTATTAAATATATTCACCATGGTGTACATTACATCCCATAGCTTATTTTATACCTGTAAGCTTGTACCCCTGACCACGTACCTTCACCAATTTTGTTCAACCCCAATCCCCACTTCGGCAACTACCTCCCTGTTCTCTATATCTAAGACCTCAGTTTAGTTGTGTTTTTAGATTCTACATATAAGTGAGATCATGTGGTATTTCTTTCAGTGACTTATTTCACTTAGATTTCATTTCTTATGGCTGAATAATGTTTCATTTTATATGTGTGTGTGTGTGTGTGTATGCACACATACTGCATTTTCTTTATCCATTTATCCATTGACAGATACATGTTTTTGATATTATAAAAATTTTGTAGTGAAGATGGGGGTGCATATATTTTTTGAGTTAGAGTTTTTTCATTTGTAGAACTGTGCAGAAGTATAGTTACTAGATAGTACAATAGTCCTGTTTTTAATTTTTGTAGGGACCCCCATATTGTTTCTCATAGTGGGTGTACCAATTTACATTCTCACCAACAGTGAATGAGGGGTCCTTTTTCTCAATATCCTCTCCAACCCTTGCTATTTCTTGCTTTTTTTGTTCATAGTCATTCTAAAAGATACAAGATAATATTTAATTGTGGTTTTAACTTGTGTTTCCCTGATGGTTAATGATGTTGAACATTTTTCATGTACCTGTTGGCCACCTGTATTCTTGGAAAAATGTCTATTCAGATTCTCTGCCCATTTTTACTAAGATTGTTTACTTTTTCTGTTGAGTCATAGAAGTTCCTTATATATTTTTTAAACATTAACCTCTTATAATATGTATAATTTACACCTTTTCTTACCATTCAGTGGGTAGTCTTTTTATTTTTATAATGGTTTCCTTTGTTTTTCAGAATTTTTTAGTTTGATATTGTCTTACTTGTTATTTTTACTTTTGTTCCCTTTGTTTTTGATGTCAAATAATAAAATTTCATCCAAAGTTTGATGTAAAAGAGCTCACTGTCTATGCTTCCTTATAGGAGTTTTTGTGATATTAAGTCTTATGTTCAAGTCTTTAATCCATTTTTAAAATATTTTGTGTATAGTTATAAGGCAGGTATCAAGTTGTATTCTTTTGCATGAGGCAGTCCAGTTTTCCCAGATCACTTATTAAAGAGATCATCTTTTCCCCATTGTATGTTTCTGTTGTGTTTTTTTTGGTCATAAATTAATTGATCATCTATGCACAGGTTTATTTCTGAGCTCTCTTTTATTCCATTGATTTACGTGTCTATTTTTATGCCATTGCCATACTGTTTTGATGGCTACAGCTTTGTAATGTAGTTTAAAATTAGGGGGCATAATGCTTCAAACTTTCTTCTTTCTCAAGATTGCTTTGGCTATTTGGAGTCTTTTGTGGTTTCATACAAATATTAGGATTATTCTATTTTGTGGAAAAATATCATTGGAATTGATAGGTATTTCATTGAATCTGTAGAATGCTTTGGGTAGTATGGACTTTTTAATGTATTCCAACCCAATTGCATGGAATATCTTTGAATTTATTTGGGTCTTCTTTAATTTCTTTCATCAATATCTTATACTTTTTCAGGCACAGGTCTATCACTTCACTGGTTAAATTTATTTCTATTATTATTTTTGCTGTAGTTGTAAATGGGATTGTTTTTTTAATTTATCTTTCTGATAGTTAATTACTAATAGAAAGGCAACAGATTTTTGTATATTGATATTGTATTGTGCAACTTTACTGAATTTGTTTTAGTTCTAGCCATTTTGTTGTTGTTGTTGGAGTCTTTAGTGTTTTCTGTATATAACATGCCATCTTCAAATAGTGACAATTTGACTTATTTCATGATTAGATGACTTTTATTTCTTGCCTAATTGTGCTGGCCAGTACTATGTTAAATAAAAGTTTGAGAGGCATTCTTATTCCTGATCTAAAAGGAAATGCTTTCAGCTTTTTACAGTAGGGAATGATGGGTTTGTCTATATGACCATTATTTGTTGAGGTATATTCCTTCTATTCTCACTATGTTGAGGCTTTTGTTTGTTTTGTTTTGTTTTTTGAGTTTTTTTTTAAATCATAAATACTGATTTTTGTCAAATGGTTTTTCTGCATGTTTTGAGATGATTATATGAATTTATCCTTCCTTTTGATAATATGGTATATCATGTCGATTGATTTGTGGATGTTCAGCCATCCTTGCATGCCTGGAGTAAATCTCATTTGTTCATAGTGTAAACTCCTTTCAATGTATTGTTGAATTTGATGTGTTAATATTTTGTTTAGGGTTTTACATCTATTTCTTCAGTGTGGTTGGCTTCAATTTTCTTATGTCTTTTTTTTGATTTTGCTATCAAGGTAACATTAGACTCATAAAATGCATTTGGCAGTGTTCTTTTTTCTTTGATTTTTTTGGAAGTGTTTGAGAAGAGTTAACCTTAATTCTTTTTTAAATATTTGGTAGAATTTACCAGTGAGCCATCCAGTCCTCATTTCATCTCCTTACCAGAAATCTGTTCAGATTTTCTATTTCTTCTTGATTTAGGTTGTATGTTTCTAGTAATTATCCATTTCTTCTAGGTTGTCCAATTTAGTATAGCTATTAAAGTAGTTTCTTATGAAATTTTGTATTTCTGTGGTTTCAGTTGTAATATCTCCTCTTTCATTTTTTTATTTCTAAGTCTAGTTAATGATTTGTCAATTTTATTTATCTTTTTAAAAATTCATTTATTTGTCTCATTGATCTTTTCTATTACATTTTGTCCCTATTTCATTTTTTTTCCCCACTTGGATCTTCATTATTTGTACTCTTCTAATAACTTGGGCTTTTGTTCTTTTTTTCCTAGTTTCCTGAAGTGTAAATTTACATTTTTTAAATTATTTCTTGTTTCTTGAGTTAGGCAATTTGTCCTTTGAATTTCCCTCTTGGAACTCCTTTTGCTGCATCCCGTAAGTTTTGGTATGCTGTATTTCTATTATCATTAGTATTAATATTTTTTATTTCTCTTTGGATTTCTTCTTGAACTCATTGGTTGTTCTATAGTATGTTTTTTAATCTCCAAATATTTGTGAATTTTCCAGTTGTTTTTTTTTTTTTTTCCTGTATCTTATTTCTAGCTTCTTACTATTGTGGTCAGAAAAGATGGTTGATATGTGGGAATTCATGATGTCTGATTAGGCAAGATGTGATCAACATAATCATCCTTTGGATGATTATTAACACTTGGGAGGTGTTAATTGAAAGCAAAGAAAGAGTGTCGAGAACTATGCTTGGATAGCTAAGATATGATACACACAATCATCCTTGAGAAAGTCTAGTTGAAAAGCAAACAAGGAATGACCAGAAAACTGGGCCTCCTTTTAGATTTCTGGGCTGCAAACAGTCAGATTCTAATTATGGCTCAAGACTAACTCCCAGGGGATAGATGTTTAATGTAAGTTAGACATAAATCCTTAGTAGGCACCTACTCCCTGCCTGCAAGTCACAAACACAGATAGTTCTAATCACACAATGCCTAATTACTGAAACTTTACATTCCTTTCTAATCTTTATTCTTTGATAACATGCATAATAAAAATAGAGGTAGAGTTTGGTTTGTAGCCTTTCACCACTGGAGTATCTGGTCTCCAGGACCTCTCCTTTTTACTTAGGTGTCTGGAGTAATCTTTTCATTGGCCCTCTCAGGGTTTGCTGGCCAGACCCAACATTGATATTATTTCAGTCTTCTTAAATTTTTGAAAATTCATCTATGGTCTCACACATGACCTATCCTTGATAAGATTCTAAGTGTGTATTTGAAGAATGCATATTCTGTTGCTTTTGGATAAAATGTTCTGAATAGGTCTGTCAAGCCCATCCTATCTAACATATTGCTTAATGCCAATGTTTTCTTACTGTTTTCTTTTTAGATAATCTACTCATTGATGAAAGTGGGTTATTAAAACCCCTGCTATTTTTGTATTGCTTTCTATTTGTCCCTTTAGGTCTGTTAATATTTGCTTTATATATTTAGGTGATTTTATATTGGGTGCATAATATTTACAAATGCTATATCTTGTTATTGTATTGACCAGTTTATCATAATGAGTTTCCTTGTCTCTTATTATAGTTTAATGTTTATTTTGTCTGATTATAGGTATAGCTACCCTAAGCTTCTTTTGGTTTCTAATTGCATGGAATAAAAAAAAAGAATAAAAAAATTGTATGGAATATCTTTTTTCATCTCTTCACCTCATGTGTGCCCCTTACATCTGAAGTGGGTGTTTTGTAGGCAGCAAATAGGTGCTGTTTTGTTTTGTTTTGTTTTGTTTTTAATCCGTTCAACCACCCTATGTCTTTTGAATGGAGAATGTAGTCCATTTATAGTCAAAGTAATCACTGACAAGTATGTATTTATCGCCATTTTGTTAATTGTTTTCTAGCTATTTTGTAATTTATCTGTTCCTTTCTTCTCTTGCTCTTTTCTTTCTGATTTGAATATTTTCTCAAGTGGCACACTTAGATTGGTTTTTATTATTTATGCATTTACTGTAGGTTTACTTTTTGGTTAACCATGAGCTTACTTAAAACAAGTTGTATCTGTAATAGTCTACTTTAATTTACTAACTACTTAATTTCAAATCATTCTAAAACTCTACATTTTTTCTCACCGCTCTACCTTATATTTTTGATATATAATATACATCTTTTTGTCTTGTGTATCCCTTAAATTATTCAATTATAGTTATTTTTATAACTTTTGTTTTTTAACCTTCATGTTAAATTTATAAGTGATTAACCCACCCCATTTTGACACTTGATAATCCTGAATTTTATTATATACTTACCTTTATCAGTATTATTTATACTTCCTTTGTTTTCCTATAACTAATTTGTACCCTTTTTATTTAAAAGTCTATTTAATAATTGATGCAAGGCCAGTTTAGTTGTGATGAATTCCTTTAGCTTTTGTTTGTCTAGGAATCTTCATCTTTCCCTCAGTTATAAAGAATAATTTTGCCCAGTTGTGCATTCCTTATTGGCGGTTTTTCTTTTTCTTTTAGTACTTTTAATATAACATGCCTCCCCCTTCTGGCCTGTAAAGTTGCTTCTGAAAGATCTGTTGATGGTCTGATGGTAGTTCTCTGTACACAACAAATTGTTTTTCTCCTGATACTTTAAAAAATTCTCTCTTTGTCTTTAACTTTTGACACTTTAATTATAATGTGTCTTGGTGTGTGGTTTCTTGGCTTAATCTTTTTTTGAAATCCCTGGAATTCCTGAGTCTGTACATCCTTCCCCAGGTAAGGGAAGTTTTCAGTGATAAGTTCTTTAAATTTTCTGCCCCTTTTTCTCACTCTTTCCATCTGGGACTCCTATAATGTGAATGTTGGTCTGTTTGATGTTGTCTCAATTCTCTTGAGCTAGCTTTACTCTTTTTCAGTCTTTTTTTTTTTTTTCTTCTGTTTTGTTTGGGTGAATTCCATTGCTTTGTCATTAAGTTCACTCAATGATCATTTCTTCTACTTGGTTGAGTCTGCTGTTGAACTCCTTTATTGAATATTTCTGTTCATTCTATTCTTCAGCTCTGTGACTTCTTTTTGGTACTATCTTATATTTTCTGTCTGTGTTGAAATTCTCGATTGTCCCTATTTCAGTAAGCTCTTTTTCTCAGGTTTTATTTATTTTCTTTGGAACTTATCCCTCTGTCTCTTTTTCTTTGACTTTCTGTCTTGCTTTCTATGCATTAGATAAAGCATCACCTCTTCTAGCCTTCAAGGATTATCTCTGTGTAGGAGATGACCTTATTGTTTATTCCTGTCCTATTTTTGGGCATCTCTCAAACTTTTGTGATTGTCCAAATCATCTATTTTATTTCTAATGGCTCTTCCTAATTGAGTGTATGCCAAGACTTGTCAGTGTCCCAAAAGGAAGGATCTCAATTAGTACCTATATTCAGGTTGATTGGAAACCAGACTCTCAGGCAGCAGGTTTTAAAGTATATAGATATATACAGTTTTGTGGAACCATTAAGTGTAATCCCTACTGGCCACAATAGCCTGATAATCAATGGGTGTCCCCTGGGTGGGAACCACAAAAAAAGATTTTGTGCCCTGGGTGTGATAGTTGGTTAAGAAATTTTTCTCCATTGGTTATAGTCTGTGGGACTTCTAAGTATAAACTCCACTGTTCACCAGAACCAGGTAATCTAGAGGTGTCCCCTAGGTAGCAGCTGCAAAAAGCAGGGTACCAGATGATGGTACAAGCTCCTTTCTGAGAGATATGTGTTATCAGGAATGAGACAAAGGGAAAGTGCCAAAATGGTGTCCATTGGCCTCTATGTCTGGAGAATATAACACCCCTATATATGTGTTAAATTAGATGCCTGCCTCTCAGGCCAGTGCTTTAAGGTAAGCAAATAAGCCTCTTTCACAGAAAATCTGGGGCAATTTTCAGTTGACTGCTCCTGTTTTGGGCCACGTGTTGGGTAAGTATGCAAGCCCCTTAAAAAGTGTTTCTCAGATCACACTACACCTTTGTGGGTCTTATGGATGCAAGCCCTGTTGGCTTTCAAATCTAGATGTTTTGAAGGATTGTATTACAGGTACAGGTCTTAAAATTTGGGGTGCCAATGTAGGCTTTAAATGTTTTACCTCTCAGGGAGAAGCTTCAGGTTTTGACTTTATGCATTTCTGTGCCACTGTTGGGGTTTATGCCGAGATTATGGCTCAGCCTCCTCTACCTACTTCAATGTTGGTTTTTCCTTGGCTACTCAATGTGTAGGAATTGTTCAGCTAGCCCCACACCCCCCACCATTCTGAGGAAATTGTTCCATATGTAACTATAGATTTGGTGTGTCCATTGGTAGAGGTGAGTTCAGGCTCCTATGTCACCCACCATCTTGAACATAACCTTTTTTTTTTTTTTTAGTGTCTCTTGCTCAGGGTGATTTAGTGACTGTTGATATAAATTATTTTTCCTCTTCATTCATTTAGAATTTAGAAATAACCTCAAATAATGTCATATATGTTGATTTTTATCTTCTAGTTTGTTTAGTGAGGTACCCAGTATACTTTAAGTATAGACACAGGTAAGTAAGAACTCAAATGTGCAATTTAAAATTATACTTTTTACTAAGGAAAGAAATAGCATTTCGGAGTAATTTCAGAGTAATTTCAGATTTTTCTGTGACAGGCATATGCCATAATTCCTCACTCTTTATACTTTCCTTTTGGAAGGATATAGGCTTCTTTAATATGTGGAAAGGATACAGCATTTTTGTTTGGAGACAGCACACTTCCCACAGTGACTACCAGGGCACTCTCTGTGTGCTCCTGGCACAATTTGCAACTGGGTACTGAATATCTTGGCTTTCTATTACCATCATCACTAAAGTGATTTTATGCAAGGGTTTCATACTAATTATCTGAACTGACAGATAATCTTGACTGCTTCCTCCCTGTTCATAGTGGAGCCTCTGGGATTCTAAACATCAGCTGCCAGTTCCTCAGGGAATCTTCGTATTCTCTGCCTACTTCCCTCTGTTCTATTAAAGTTTCCTTTTAAAACTATTTTTTTTCATGAAGTTCTCCCTGCATTTCTAATGACTTCTGTTTTGTGAATTTATCTGCTAAGCTATTAGTTTTACACAATTTTATTACAGTTTTACCTTTGTAAAGCATGTCTTTTATCATGACAATATTCTTCTCACTATCATACCTTTAACTTTACACTACAACATGTTTGTGTATGATGCTAATAAAGCCATTTCTGTTGTAGAGTTTTCCAGATACTTATTTGAGAACGTCTTTATTTTCAACCTTTCTTCATTATTGATTTTAACTCTCCTTCTTATGGTCTGCATTTGAACTGATGAATTTGAACTCTTAATAGGAATCATAATTCTATTCACAGAGAGGACAATGGTGTACATATATATAGATATACATATATATATATAGTTGTCATGCTTCTTCCATCTTATTTTATGTTTACTGATTACTTTAAACTATTGTTTCCATTTCTTTAATTTATAAAGATTTTATTTATTTATTTGAAAGAGAACAAGAGAGAGGGAACATGCACAAGTATGGAAAGCAGCAAAGGGAGAGGGATATCAAACTGGTCCAGCTTTTAGATACTGGTATCGATCTTTGTTGAGTGAGCTGGCTCATTGGGACACAAGGTTATTTCTTCCCTTACCCTGTGCAGTTGATACTGTGAAAACCTTACATAGCCAACAGTCATAAGTGAGACTGGTAAAGGGTAGCAGAATATGTGACTCCAAAATACGGCACTTTGACATGTTGATTATTTTGAATTAAAGGTGCTTAAAAAACAGCTAGTGCAAGAAAGACATCCTGACTCTTCTTTGCACTGCCCCTGATCCCCAAAGCAGGAGATAAATCTTCTGTGTGAAAGGTACCTACCTTGTACCAGAAAAAAAGAAGAAACGTTTATCACTAGAGATATGAAATTTAGGGCTGAGAAGGCAATATAAACAAAACTTGTTACTTTTGCACCATTTACTCTACCCATAGCCCAACCCCCCTTGTCTTATCGATTCTTTACATTTTCTGTTCACCTTTGTCTAGGTGTAAAATCTTCCTGTTCTCACTTCTTCAAGACTTCATTCTATTATGAAGGCTCCAATATACATGTAAAAATTCAGTAAAGTTTGTATGCCTTTCGCCTATCAATCTGCCTTTTTTTTCAGTTTAATTTTCAGACCCATTCAGGGATCCTAAAACATTGAGGAAGTCTTTTTCCTCTCTTACACTTGTAAGATCACGGAACAGGGACTATTCTCCTAACTCTCTATCTCTTCAAGGTTTCTCATTTTCTGGGGTTGGCTCACATCTTAAGCTGCTCCTTCATTTCCTATTGGTCTTCTTGCCCTGGGAGAGATTAGGGTGAGTTTTAATACTCAGATAGAGGAAGGTCCTGTTATTCTCAGAATTCTCTGCTTTGAGGACCTCACCACCTTACATCTGTGCATCCTGTGTCCCAAAATTCATTCACCCCTATGGAGGAGAAAACCATATATGAGTCTTCTCTATCCTGAGTACCACAGAACAGTCTTCTTTCCACCTGTGCCATTCTTTGGTTTAGGCAAGGGAGATAGATTGGGAATTCTCAATGGTGGAAAGCTGGGGTTCAGAGTCATGTTCCTATAATCTTCTACTATTCCTAGCAGACACTTCCAAATGTTCTAATTATCCTTGTTCTGCCTCAGATCTCTAGAAACAAAGATTCTCTCCCATTGCTTTATATCCTATTTGGTCTCTTTATCCAGACATCCAGATTATGTTCAAGGATGTTTTGAATATTTTTTTTTAGGGTCTCTTGGTTCATCTATCCAAATTCCACTCTTCACTTTTCTGGTGTATCAGCTTAGGCTCTAATTACTCATATTGGTAGGCTAACCCCTGATTGACTAGATCAACTATATAAATTTCCAGAAAAACTTTTATTTGATCCATATGTTTTATTTTTTGATTGGAAAATGGGATTGTATACACATGTACAAACATCAACCTTCCAATATTTTTGAGAGATATTTTAAGTGCATATTAAATCCTCCCAAAACACTCTTAATAAGTATTAAATGTCATTCTGAAAAATGAAATGTAACTGTAGTGTCTACATAAACTTCCTATAGTCTTTGTAGCTGAGTCCATAACATTTCTAGGATGATGCTTTTGCTGTCATTTGTAATGAATTCCTTCTTTAGGCCATCAGTGGATATTCTATGTATGCACAGAACAAATCTGCAAGAAACAAAATGTACAAGTACAAACTCTGGTTTGTGAAGTGCAAGCAAATCAGTTGTGACCAGTTCGAATTAAATTATTTTCCCCACTGAATATAATTTTAGAGGAAAATATCCCAATATAGTTTATTCTAATGGAGTATTTTGGTGAGCCATGATGTGATATTTTCAATATCTCATTTTATTTATAAGGTAAAAGATAATGTACAAAAAACAATAGTGATACAATTTATTAGATACTTATTCTGTGTGAAGTAGTCTTAGTACTTTAGATACATTGTATCCTTTAATAAGCATAACCAAATTAGTGGTGAGTTGTTATTTTCTTATTTTATAGATGAGGACATTAGAGTATAGACAAGAAAGTTGTTCAAAACCTGACAGATAGTGACAAAGCCTGATTGTAAAACCATATTGTCTGAATCCAGGTCTTAATTAATTATAGCAGTATAGAATTTTTTTTAAAGATTTTATTTATTTGTCAGAGAGAGAGGGAGAGAGAGAGTGAGCACAGGCAGACAGAGTGGCAGGCAGAGGCAGAGGGAGAAGCAGGCTCCCTGCCGAGCAAGGAGCCCGATGTGGGACTCGATCCCAGGACGCTGGGATCATGACCTGAGCCGAAGGCAGCTGCTTAACCAACTGAGCCACCCAGGCGTCCCAGCAGTATAGAATTTTAAGTTTATTCGTGAATACCTATGTAAAATAAGAAAACCACAGTTGAAGAATTTTAAGTAAACATATCTGAAAATATTTAACTTATTAAATGTGATTTTATATAATTATCAAATACTTTAATAACCAAGATATATATCTAAATATGAGCCTGTGGCAGCTGGCATTAAGAAAAAAATATAAGTACAGTGTTTTTGATTATTAGTCTTTCCTACATAAGTGTATTTTCTCATTTTAAAAAAAATCTTAATTTTATAAATTACAGAATAGTACTGTTCAGAAACAACTTTATGTGAACTTTAATGATCAAAAATTAACAAATTTAAAGAAAAATCTGTGTGTGCAGTTTATTCACTTTATTTTCAAATTCAGTATTGATCAATAAAGTCACCCTTTAAGCACAGGCAGAAAAATGCTAGATTAAAACAACTTATGTAGTATATTTAAAAAAAAATGTTCTTAGTAGTAAGGCAAACAGGCATGCTTACTTGAGGCAACAAAGTCAGCATACTTAAGTATCTGTTTTTTCTTTTCCTATGTAAAAATATACAATGGTTATATAAATAAAGTATGTATAATTTATATATTTAACTTAAAATCTTTTGTAATAAATTATTATATGGACAGGAAAAAATAGCCTTAGAACATAATAAGATTTTCATCCATCTTTAAATGGGGAATTTAAAAAAATTTGCTTATAATTATGTACAAAGACAGAAGAGCTTAACTTTATTTTACTGTGTATTCACATAAGGCCAGGTCAGCCTCCAAGCTTCTTGAAGTTGCACATTCCTATGTTCTCCTGGCAGTTCAGCTATGGCTAGGCATTGGACCAGTCCTCATCAAGACAATTATATATGTATGTGTCCTGAAAAAAACAATTGCCTATGGAATACGTCCTCCTGTCATCACTTTTTCAAAGCAACAGTGTTTATCACTCCTCTTGGTTTACAAAATAAAATAGAAAAAATAAGAAAAGGTCAAAATTTGTTAGCAGCTATGCTTTCCTATGATTGAAATCCTGTTTTTGAATTTCAATAAAAGAAAAAGGAGAATAGTAATGAAAAAAAACTGACTTGATTGTTACCTGAATATTTTTTAAAGATTTTACTTATTTGTTTATTTGTTTGTTTATTTATTTATTTGGGGGGGATAGAGTGAGAGTGAGAAGGAAGGGCAGAGGGAGAGAATCTCAAGTAGACTCCCCACTGAGCATGGAGCCTGACACTGGACTAGACTCGTGACCCTGAGATCATGACCTGAGCCAAAACCAAGAGGTGCTCAACCAGCTGAGCCACCCAGGTGCCCCGTCACCTGAATAAATTTGTCCCCAATTTGTCAATGGGAAAAATAAGACAATTTGGAAAATCCCAAGGCTAGAAATATTGGCATTTCCAAATTTGAAAGGTGATAAACTTTTATATCCATGATTTAGATCCAAATTTGTTATTAAGTATGGCATATTTACTTCTTTTTTCATTGGCAATTTTTTAAAAGATTTTTTATTTATTTGACAGAGTGAGGACAATGACAAGTATGGGGAGTGGGAGAGGGAGAAGCAGGCTCCCCCCTGAGTAGGGAGCTTTGATGCAGGACTCAATCCCAGAACCCAGAGATCATGGCCTGAACTGAACACAGAGGCTTAACCAACTGAGCCACCTAGGTGCCCCACCATCAACCATATTTTTAGATAGAAGTGGAAAAATCCTAATAAATAAGGGAAGACTAGCCCTTTATTTATCCATTTATTTACTTATTTATTCATTTGGCTTTTATGTGTATGATTTAGGCTCTTTTGTTTTTAAAATGTTTTATAAGGAATTTGTTGGTTTTTTTTGTTTGTTTGTTTTTTATAATAATGAAAAGAAACCCTGTGTGTGGTGGGGTTCTATAGGGGGAGAATTTCAATGTCATTCCATCATGTGATTCTGTACTTGGCAGGTGTGCTCAAAAATTTGGCTACACAAGCCTCCCCAAAATGCTCCAAGACAGCACAGCCAGGTGGCATATGCCACATCATATACATATTGTGTTGTCCTTCAGCATTCAACAAGGATAACTCATCCCCTTTATTCCTTATCCCAATGAGACATACCCAGAATGATCAGTATTCATGCTAAACACAAAATAGGAAAAAAAATGATTACTTTATCCACACAGCAATTAATTGTTTGGACATGACTTAATTGTTAGTAGCCCAAGGAAATAAAGAGAATTGTGATATAAATGTTTTTAAAATGTATTCTAAAAGATGTTCTTGAGACAGTAAAAACAATTTTTCAAGAAAATTTTACTGTTGTGAAGTTATGTATGTAGTTATGTAAATAAAAGAAAATTAGTTTTCAGTAATATAGTAAAACAAAGAATTACCACTTGGGTCATGCATTTATCTATCAACATTTTTTTAAAAAATATAGGTGTTTTTGTGATACCTTTTAGGGATCTGGTCCAGTTTTTTAAGTTCGTTGGAAATCACCACTAAGCAGTGATCATGAAGACTGATAATTTATGTAAACTATTACTAACTTTCTCTAAAGTTAAACAATATCTAAGATACCAGAATATATTCCACAACCAGAATTTACACACTATGACATATATTGTAATAAGTGATTGTGACCTAAACTTTAAGGTTTGCAAAATCACTGCCTACTAATCACATTTTATCTGTGATAAAGTTTTCATATAAATCAAACTTCAAAAAATGATAAATCATTACATGTAATTCTATTAAAACTGTTAAATTGTTCCTAAGTAATCAACAAAATATTTAAAATTATGCACATAATCCTTTTTTAGAAACACTAACTATATGATAGTTTCTAATATTTACTCTGTCAGAAAAATGTGCACCAAAGACTACTCAATTGTATTTCCCATCATCACAAAGTTTATATTTTTTTAAAGAATTTCTTCTTTTAATTTTAGAGAAAGCATGCACCTGTGTGGGGAGGGGCAGAAAGAGAGAGGGAAAAGCAGATTCCATACTAAGCACGGAGCCTGATTTGTGGCTAGATCTCACATCTAAGAGATCATGACCTGAGCCACCCAAGTGCCACCCCCCTTTTTATTTAAAAAAAAAATCACTCTCTGGCATTCAAGATTAAATGTTTCTCATTGAATCCCAAGCAGACTCCACAATGAGCATGGAGCTCCATCCCACAACCCGAGATCATGATGTGAGCCAAAAACAAGAGTCAGATGCTCAACTGACTGTGCCACCCAGGCACATGTAGTGTTTTCATTTTCTTCAGGTAAATACCCAGAGTGGAATTACAAAATTGTGTGGTATTTCTATTTTTAAGAAATCCCACATAATGTTTTTCATAGTGGATGGACCCAATTATTTCCACCAATAGTGCATAGGAATCCCATTTTCTCCACATCCTTGTCAGCATTTGATATTTCTTGTCTTTTTGATACTAGCCATTCAGACTGGTATGGGGTGATATCTCATTGTGGTTTCAATATGCATTTACCTGATGATTAATGAAGTTGAGCATCTTTTCATTTACCTCTTAGCCATCTGTATATGAGCACTCTTTGGAAAATCTCTACTCAGGTCCTTTGTATTTTAATCAGATTATTTGTTTTTGTTTGCTTTTTGATGTTGTATGATATCAATCCCCTTGCATCACTGAAATAAACCCCACTTGGTTGTGGTGAATTATCCTTTTAATGTATTGTTCAATTCACTTTTCTAATATGCAGGATTTTTGCCTCTATGTTCAACAGGGATATTGGTCTTTAATATTTTTTGTATTGTCTGTCTGGTTTTGGTATCAAGGCAACCCAAGGGGAATCACTAATGATGGGCCTGCATGGCTAGAGTAAGGCATGGAAGTGACCACAGCACAGCTTTTAGATGACCCTGCCATCTAAGCCTATAGAAGAGGTGGGTGTGAGGGCTGGCACCAGCTATGCACTAATGCTCAGTCTTCAGGCTAGGAACACACTGGAATAGGGGACCAGGAACTGTCTGGGGGAGATGCTATGGCAATTTTCGAGTCAGAAGAGAGACCAGGCAAAATGGTCAGCAAGGCCACATTTAGTGGCTGACCCTTAGAGAAACACAGCAGGCCTCCAGGGCTTTGTCACATGTCCAAAACCAGAACAAACTTCCATGAAATTTGAAGTAAGACACCCAGAACCACAGGCATTTACAGACCCAACACCATCTCACACTTTATTAGTAGTACTACAGGAGTTTCCATCACCAAATTACAAATTCCAGGAGTACTTAAAACCCAGAAGATCCCAGAGCATTCAACAGGGAAAGAAGAAAAGCAGATGTCTGAGCAGTAACTCTGAGTCATTCTGCAGAGGGGGTGACTATGGGAAGGTTTTGTGTCTGTATCCAGCAACAATCTAAAAAGACAATGATATAAAATTTAATATTTTAATTATAAAAAATGCTGGCCTCATAGAATAAATTTGGAAGCATTCTTTCCTTTTCTATTTTTTGGAATAGTTTGAGAAAGATACAAAGTAACTTGTCTTTAAATTTTTGGTAGAATTTACCTGTGAAACCATCTGATCCTGGATTTTGGTTTGTTGGGAACTTTTTCTTACCAAGTCTTCCAAATTTCTTACCAATTTCTTACCAATTCAGTTACTAGTAATCAGTGTGGTCAGATTTGTTATTTCTTCCTAATTCAGTGTTGGAGAATAGTATGTTTCCATGAATTTATCCATTGCTTCCAGGTTGTTTAATTTGTTGGTGTATAGCTTTTTGTATTAGTCTCTTGAAATAATTTATATTTCTGTGGTGTTCTTTGTAACTTCTCTTTCATTTTTTATTTTATATATTTGAGTTCTCTCTCCTCTCTCTTGATGAATCTTACTAAAAGTTTATATATTTTGATAATCTTGTCAAAGACCCAGCTGTTAGTTTTATTGATGTTTTCTATTTTGTTTTTTAGTCTCTATTTCACTTATTTCTACTCTCATGTTCTTATTTTCTTCATTCCATTAAATTTGTGATTCTTCTTTTTCATGTTCCTTTGGGTATAAGAGTAGAGTGAAGTTTTTCTTTTTTCTTGCAGTAGACCTCTTGGTCTACTAGCTATAAACTTCCCTCTTAGAGTTGCTTTTGCTGCATTCCAAAGATTTTGAATCCTTATGTTTTCATTTGTCTCCATTTTTTTAAAATTTTATCTTTGATTTCTTGGTTTACTCATTTATTGTTTAGTAGAATGTTGTTCAGCATCCATTTATTGGTATTCTTTCCAGACTTTTCATTACTGATTTCTTATTTTATACCATGTGGTCAGAAAAAAATGTTTGATATGACTTTAGTCTTCTTAAATTTATTGAGACTTGTGTCCTAACATGTGATTTATATCAAAGAATGTTCCATACACACTAGAAAGGATGAGCTCTCTCTTGTTTTTTGTTTTGTTTTTTGCTCTTCAACTTGGGCGATTTCCACTATTGTGTCTATTATTTATTTAACTTCCCCGTGGGATGGTTCTCTTGTTACTCTTGTTACTCTTTTCTTACCAATTGAGGGCAGTTCATCTAACATTTCTTATAAGACTGGTTTACTGATTATGAACTCCTTTACATTGTACCTGTCTAGAAATTTTATTATCGCTCCTTTAAATCAGAATGAAAATTTTACTGGGTAGTATCTTGGTTAGAAGTAGTTTTTTCTTTCAGCACTGAAATATGACATGCTACTTCTTTCTAACTTACAACTTTCTGTTGCAAATTCAGCTGATGGCATTATGGGGATTCCTTTGTAACAAGTTGTTTTTTTTCTTGGTTCTTTTACGATTCTCTTCTTGTCTTTATGTTTTAACATTTTAATTAATATATCTTGGTGTGAGTGTCTTTAGGTTCATTTTAGTTGGAACATCTGAACTTTCTGAATCTAGATGTCTGCTTATTTTCCCACATTAAGGATGTTTTCATCTATTATTATATGGTTTCACTCATATGTGGAATATAAGAAACGTCACCTAGGATCATATGGGAAGGGAAGGAAAACTGAATGGGAAGAATTCAGAGAGGGAAACAAACCGTGAAAGACTCTGGACTCTAGGAACCAAACTGCAGGTTACAGAAGAGAGGGGACTGGGTGGATGGATTAACCAGCTGATGGGTATTAAGGAGCACACATGTGGCGATGAACACTGGGTATAACATGCAACTAATGAATCCTTGAACACTACATCAAAAACCCAGTGGGGTGCCTGATGTGGGGCTCAGTCCCATAACCCTGAGATCACAACCTGAGCTGAAATCAAAAGTCAGACACTTAACCAACTGATCTACCCAGGTACCCCCATATAACACATTTTCTTTATCCAATTACTCATTGTTGGTTACTTAGGTTGCTTTCATGTCTTAATTATTGTAAATACTATAGTGATAAACTATAATGAACATTGGGGTGTATGTATCTTTTTGAGTTGTTATCTTTGCTCTTTGGATAAATACTAAGAAATGAAATTGTTGGATTATAGAATAGTTCTTTATTAACATCTTAAGGGAACTCCATACTATTTTCTATAGTGGCTGTTTATATTCATACCAATAGTGCACACTTTTCTCCCCATTCTTGCCAACACATATATTTATTTATTTAATTACTTCTTTCTTTCTTTTTGTTTTGTTAATAACTATTCTAATAGATGTGAAGTGATATTTCATTGTGGCTGTGATTTGCATTTCCTTGATGACTAGTGACGTTGAGCCCCTTTCATGGTCTATTTGGCCATCTGTGTGTCTTCTTCAAACTATTCAGATCCTCTGTCCATTATTTATTAGAATTTTTAAAAAAAGATTTTATTTATTTCTTTGACAGAGAGAGGTCACATGTAGGCAGAGAGGCAGGCAGAGAGAGAGAGAGGGAAGCAGGCTCCCCGCTGAGCAGGGAGCCCGATTCGGGACTCAATCCCAGGACCATGAGATCATGACCCGAGCCAGAGGCAGAGGCCTAACCCACTGAGCCACCCAGACGCCCCTAATAGGATTTTTTTTAATTGAGTTGTATAAGTTCTTTATATATTTTGGATATTAATTCCACATCAGATATAGGATTGTGAACATTTTTCTCCCATTTGGTAGGTTGTTTTTATGGTTTTTTGTCTTCCCCCCCCCACCTCCCCTGTGCAGAAGCTTTTTAGTTTGATGTAGTCCTGCTTGCTTTTACTTCTTTTGTTTTGCCTTGTTATAAAACAAACAAACAACCAAAAAAACTTGCCAAGACAGGTTCACAGAGCTTATTGCCTATGTTTTCTTCTAGGAATATTACAGTTTCAAGTCTTACTTTCAAGTGTTTAATGCATTTTGAATTAATTTTTGTATACAGTAGAAAATAGTGATCAATTTCATTCTTTCACTTGGGTTCTCCAGTTTTTGCAATATTTGAGACTGCTTTCTCCATTGAATATGCTTGACTCCCATCATAAATTACTTGATCATATATATGGGTTTATTTCTGGGCTGTCTATTCTCTTCCATTTATCTATATGTCTCTTTTTATGCCAATCCCATAGTTTTAAAATCTCTCTAATTTTATGAAATTGAAATCATGCAGTTTGATGCCTCCAGCTTTATTATTCTTTCTCAAGATTTCATTGCTACCCAGTATCATTTTTGGTTCTATTTTAAGATTTTTTAGGATTCTGAATTTTAGGGTTGTTTTATTTCTATGAAAAATGCTATTGGAATTTTGATAGAGATTACATTGAATCTGTAGATGGCTTTGGGTAGTATGGACATTTTAATAATACTATTCTAACCCATGAGCTTAGAATATCTTTCCCTTTATTTGTATCTTCAATCTTTTTCATCACTGTCTTATACTTTCAGTGTTTTAGCAACTAAATAGCAACTAAAAAGCAACTAAAATAAAATCTAAGGATGGGGACTGATTATGTGCTATATTTTCCCCTCACCAGGTAATTCTACACAGCTAGATCTGAAATTCCTATTTGAAATCTGAAGTCTAGGAAATACTTTGCAACCTAATTTATTTTAATTATGCAAAATTCCACTTTCAGACAATGGTTAAGAAACCTATATCTTTGAATGTGTTGGGGATTTGGAAATACAAGGAAGAAAAATCAATATTCAAAATAGAAACATAGGATATTTTGGAAATGCTTTCTTAAAATAATAAATACTTTTATTATTAAAAAAACTATCATAGTGTTAAGAGATCAACCTATATATAATAATGCAACGCTAAAGGACTTTAAAAATAGAAATTATTAAATCAGTTGAAAAGAAATTTGATAAGAGCAGGATTACTATGAAAAAAATCAAGGAAGGATTTGGCAAGGTTAATGAGAAAAAGGGAGTAAAAGAAAACATGAACCTTCACTTAAAACATTTATTTTCCTTAGGATTTTCCTAAAGAAGAATTGCTGAAAAGAAAAGCGTGGTCAAAATGTTGAAGTCCTTGACTTTTGGTGGTTGTATAGGAGTAGTTATGTTCACTTTTTGTCCTTAAATGTTTTCTGTATTGAGCATTTAATTCATCTATAATTATACTATATGTAAAATTATATACGAGTTATATATTAACTACAAATTTTATATTAATAATTCTCTGGTTGGTGCTTTTCAAATTATCAGTATACTATTGTGGTTTTTATTTTAAATATTTATTTAAAAATTTACATGAGGGGCACCTGGGTGGCTCAGTGGGTTAAAGCCTCTGCCTTCGGCTCAGGTCATGGTCCCAGGGTCCTGGGATCGAGCCCCGCATCAGGCTCTCTGCTCAGCGGGGAGCTTGCTTCTTCCTCTCTCTCTTCCTGCCTCTCTGCCTACTTGTGATCTCTGTCTGTCAAATAAATAAATAAAATCTTTAAAAAAATTACATGACCATTCTATTAAAGGTGTACAAAACTCACCAAGTTATGAAAGAGAATGTTGCCATAAAATATCATTGCTTTCTATTCTAACTTCCTTTTCTAGTTGTGAAGTTACCTCATAGCTGCTATGGAACCTATTTGCAACTTCAGAACACTGGTTTATACTATGAAGTTTCAGGTACTAACAGTAAAACATAAATTACAGTTTTGTTGCTCAGTTCTGTAATTCTTTTGTTTGTGATTTATTCCTGTGAAAAGAGAACAGTGCAATAATTGCATTGCTGATATATTTAATTTACAGGTTGGGTGACAAGAGAAGTATGTTTCAGTATTGTTAACCATAAAGTATTAGCTGGGATATTCTCTCCAGCAAGTGAAGCAGGCAGATGTTGCAGCTTTGATTTCACCAGTAAATGACTTTATTTATTTATTTTTTCTGGAAACTTGTATTGTTACATTATATTTGTGTGTGTGTATAAAATATATCCATATATAAAAGCAAAACTGCATTTGAGATAATTTTCAGTCAAATATATGACCATGAATAAGTGTAATTATTGAAGTCATATACCCTTCTGTTTTTTTATGGAGGAAATAATTTTAAGACCAGATTAGATTCTATATATCTTCTCAAGAAACCAGATGCTGACTCACTTAACACGCAGAGATGATGTTAGGCTACTCTGGCAGTGAGTGGCTGGCTCATAGATTTTAATCAGACATAACTTTGGGGAGGATTAATGTTGCAGAGAGATGTATTTTGTAAATTGAACTGGATTGCTAATAATAAAACATGTTCAAAACTTCTTAGCCAGTTCTCTCATATGCAAACCACTGGAGTAATCCTCTAGGAAGAGATTAAAGACAGTGCCACACCTTAAGTGGCATACCAGGTGGCCATGTATCACTTTTCAAATAAATACAAGTGTTTTGTGGATGTAACTGCAATAACACATTTTCTAAACATGTAGACTCAGTATACTCAGTCTAAATATTTGTTCCTTTATTTTTTCACTCAAATTGACATTGCATAAATATTGTATATTAATAGTTGTCTTGTTACTTAGAGGAAGCCATAAACAGTAAGACTGCCATATCAGGGATTTGAGTCTATGAATCTAGTATTTTTTTGTCAGATTGTTTTTGAAAAATATTTAATTTCAAATGCCTGTCTACCATGGAAGTGAGTAATCATCTCATTCTGCCTCTGACAAGTTAAAAGTACTTTAAATTTGATTAGTAAAAATGATATATCATTCTCTTTCATTTTATCTTTCACTCATCATTTAGTACCCACTGGGTGTCAAGTACCATACCATTATAGGCTCTGGGGATTCAATAGTAAACAAAATAGCTTTAAAAAAATGTCCCAGTCATGTTGCTTACAGAGAGAAATGGCGTTCCTGAGAAAGCAAGTTCTACATCACAATTGGAAATATGAGCCCCAAATGCTAGTCCATGCAAAGAAAAAAGTATGTATTATCACTAGTGAAAGAGCAATGGAAACTAGTGCAAATTGCTTTTAAATTGCCATATTTTTTGTCATCATTTAGTAAGAATTGGGATCATCATCTGAAAATAAAGATTAATGGGGGTTATAATAGGTTTAAAGAGAAAGTACCATGTACTTTTACCCTGGAGAATGGTTTAGAAAGTACAGTTTTGTTTGACATCTGCATTAAAGGTTATTTTAATTGAGTGATTTAAAAAATATATATAAATTGAGACTACCCAATATGATTGTATTTTTCCAGTGATATTCAGAAACAGATTATGGGTCAGTGATAAGCAGAAGTTTGGACTTTCTTCATGTGTGTAGAATGAACTAAAAGGGAAGCAAGGGAAAATGTATGTACAGAAATGTGTAAATTTCACCTTGGGAATATGATGAATAAAGGGGAATCTGAGGATATAGATTGAGGAATGCTGTGGCATCAATGGAAAGCGTGTTTCAGGTGGGACATTAGAAAGACTGAATTGGAAAGATATGAACTGGTGGTTAGAAAATGAGATATTTGATCCACTGTAAATTTTTTCCTGCTTTGTCGAAGATCAGTTGGCCATAGAGTTGTGGGTCCGTATCTGGGTTCTCTACTCTGTTCCACTGGTCTATGGGTCTCTTTTTGTGCTGTCTTGGTGATCACAGCTGTGTAGTAAAGCTTGAAATCAGGCAATGTGATGTCCCCAGCTTTGTTTTTCTTTTTTTCAACAGTCCCTTAGCAATTTGGGGTCTCTTCTTTGGTTCCATACAAATTTTAGGATTGTTTGTTCCAGCACTTTGAAAAATGCTGGTGGCATTTTGATCAGGATGGCATTTAAAGTACAGATTGCTCTAGGCAGTATAGACATTTTAACAATGTCTATTTTTCTGATCCATGAGGATGGAATGCTTTTGTATCTTTTTGTGTCTTCTTCAGTTTCTTTCATGAGTGTTCTGTAGTTCAAGTATAGATCCTTTAACTCTTTAGTTAGGTTTACCCCAGGTATTTTATGTTTCTTGGTGCTATAGTAAATGGAATCAATTCTTCAATTTCCCTTTCTATATTTTCATTGTTAGTGTATAAGAATGCAACTGATTTCTGTACATTGATTTTATCCTACCATATTACTGAATTGCTGTATGAGTTCTAGTAGTTTGGGGGTGGGGTCTTTTGGGTTTTCCATATAAAGTATCATGTCATCTGCAAAGAGAGAGAGTTTGAATTCTTCTTTGCCAATTTGAATACCTTTTATTTCTTTTTGATGTCTGATTGCTGTTGCTAGGACTACTAGTACTATGTTGAACAAGAGTGGCAAGTATGGGCATCCTTGTCATGTTCCTGATCTCAAAGGGAAGGCCATCACCTTTTCCTCGTTGAGAATGATATTCACTGTGGGTTTTTCACAGATGGATTTTATGAAGTTGAGAAATTTTCCCTCTATCCCTATACTTTGAAGCTTTTAATCAGGGATGGATGTGGAAAAAAGACAGCCTCTTCAATAATGGTGCTGGGAAAATTGGACAGTTATGTAGAGAAGAAGGAAACTTGACCATTCTCTTACACCGTACACAAAGATAAACTTGAAATGGATAAAAAACCTCAATGTGAAGCAGGAATATATAAAAAGCCTAGAGGAGAACAAAGGCAATGACCACTTCAACATCAGCCACAGCAACTTCTTTCAAGACATGTCTGCAAAGGAAAAGGAAATAAAAGTGAAAATGACCTTTTGGGACTTCATCAAGATCAAAAGCTTCTACACAGCAAAGGAAACAGTCAACAAAACAAAGAGGCAAACGACGGAATGGGAGAAGATATTTGTAAATTACACTACAGGGCTGGTATCCAAGATCTATAAAGAACTTCTCAAAATCAACACTCAAAAAACAGATTATCACATCAAAAAAAGAGCAGAAGACATGAACAGATACTTCTCCAAAGAAGACATACAGATGGCTCACAGACACAAGAAAAAATGCTCATTAACATTAGCCATCAAGGAGCTTCAAATCAAAACCCCATTGAGATACCACTTTATACCAGTTAGAATGGCCAAAATTAACAAGACAGTAAACAACATGTGTTGAAGAGGATGTGGAGAAAGCAGAACCCTCTTACACTGTTGGTGGGAGTGAAAGTTGGTGCAGCCACTTTGAAAAACAGTGTGGAGATTCCTTAAGAAATTAAAAATAGAGCTCCCCTATGACCCTGCAATTGCACTACTGGGTATTTACCCCAAAGATACAGATGTAGTGAAAAGAAGGGCTATCTGTACCCCAATGTTCACAGCAACAATGGCCACAGTTGCCAAACTGTGGAAAGAGCCAAGATGCCCTTCAACTGATGAATGGATAAAGAAGATATGATCCATATATATAATGGAGTATTATGTCTCCATCAGAAAGGATGAATACCCAACTTTTGAATCAACATGGACTGGACTGGAGGAGATTATGCTGAGTGAAATAAGTCAAGCAGAGAGAGTCAATTATTATATGGTTTCACTTGTGGAACATAAGGAATAACACAGAGGACATTGGGTGAAGGAGAGGAGAAGTGAGTTGGGGGAAATCAGACAAGGAGACAAACCATGAGAGACTGTGGACTCTGAGAAAGAAACAGGGTTTTGGAGGGGGCGTGGTTAGGAGAGCCTGGTGGTGGGTATTAAGGAGGGCACAAATTGCATGGAGTACTGGGTGTGATGCATAAACAATGAATCTTGGAACACTGAAAAAATAAAATAAAATAAATATTTGAAATGAGTTTAGAAATGTACTTCGTGTAATCATAATGACATCATCCAAGTGACTACAGAGGATGGAAAACAAATTTATGGTAAGAAATCAGGAAGCAGGAATAATGTAGGGGACATTTTTATGTCATAATTGCCCATATTATGACAGGAGATCTAGGCAGGGAGAGAAGCATAGGGAAACAGGTGATGACAAGAAGGAATAACACATGGTTATTATTTTTTTTTAAAGGAGAATGGCTTAGATAGAGCAATGAACAAAGAAGGCATCTGTTCCAACTCCAGAAATTTTTCTCTTATACCTCTTAAGAGAGCTACAAGAGAAATAACACCACCAGAATCAACCTTGATGGCATATACCAGGAATATGAAGAAAAATTTTAAAGAAGAGTTGAAGATTTTTTTTGTCTGGTATGTGCCTGTGATTGATTATGTTCCACAGGGCACACTGAAAGTTTTAGGTGTGTTTTAAAATTTTATTTTACTCATGAATTTTACCAGATTCTCCATTTCAGTGTTAGAATTTTTCCTATTTTGTACTAGCTGCTTATGCATCAACCCCTTATTTGTGTTGTAAGTATGTTTTTAATTTTGTCTTGAAATATAATTCTGATGAAATCATGAAGTAGAGCTTATTTCTAATTAAGTGAGATTGATTTTATTTATGCAAAGATAGTCTCATTTGAAAGCTCATGTTCATTTCATACTTGGATCTTACTCCAGATTTGTGCATATAAATTTAGGCAAAATAGACATTCATGTTGAAATCCATAGGGTATAAGAAAAAGAGAATTTAAGGATTAAAATAGATTTTCCCATGTACTTAATAAATATTTAAAAGTAATTGTTAAATAACTTACCTCTTCTTCTTTAGACTATGATTTTTATCCACAGTGGCATAGTAATATCACTTTCAGAATACTTATTCTGTTTAAGTCATGTATCTGTCCATTCTTGTATAGTACTATACTGTTCATGCATTATATTGCAGATGAAAAGTTATGCATATGGAAAAGAATTCCAAATATCACAGTAATGAGGTATCACAGCAATATGCTAGTTATATATATTTTTTCTGTAAAAATGTACACATTCCTACATAGAGAGAATTTTGGAAAGGATAAACATCAAAGAGCTAATGGTGGTTATCTCTGCCTGTCAAAGATGTATGCTATTTTTATTTTTGCTAAATATGATTTTCTCATTGTTTTTCAATAAACATATTGACCATATTGACATATATTTACCTTTTTTAAATACCACAAACACAAGATATATAGCAATAACCATTTAAAAAGACTTTCTTGAAAAGAGAGAGAAAAAAACCCAAATTTTTGTTTTGTTTTGTTTTTGTTTTTGTTGTTTCGTTTCTTTTAGCCCCAGGCAACTACCCTGTTTTATTTTATGGAACTCAGACTTTGAATGTGTCGCTTTTTAGGCATTGTTCAGTGACTTCTGTTTTTCATAAATAAGTTTATTTAGCTAAATCTTATTTTTCAGATCACAGCTTAACTTTTATAGATGTTACTTAATAAAAGCTTTGTCTGTACCCTAATTCCAGCTTTGTATAATGCATACTTTTCCTTGTTACTCCTTAGTAAAATTGTCATCACTTGGCTACTGTCAACTTTTTGACTCTCAACTCCACAGAGAACCACATTTGTCTAGATTCTTCAACACTTAACACTGAGAGGCACATAAAAGGCAATCAATATATGGTATACTGAATGGATAAAATGGCGAGGCTATATAGGCACAGATTTACTCCGCCAATGACTCACAAGGCATTTAAATTTAGCTAAGTAACTTAGCTTCTCTTGATCTCAATTTCTTCTGAAAGATAATGAAATAGACTGTTTCTGTCATGATTTTTTAAGGCTAAAGATTAAAGAACTATATAAGAGGCACTTAATTTCTGCATATATAATAAATATCTAATCAATGTTATCATGGCTTTAAAAAGATTAAAGGAGGGGCGCCTGGGTGGCTCAGTTGGTTGTGTCTACTGGATCCTGGAATCCAGCCCCACATCAGGCTCTCTTTTCAGGGCCGGGGTGGGGGGGGGCTACTACTTCCTCTCCCTCTACCTGCAACTCTTATCTATTAGTGTTCATGCTCTCTCTCTGTCAAATAAAGAAATACAATCTTAAAAAGAGGCCAGTATAGATTATCTTAAAATTAAATGACTAACCAGTGCAATAGAGAATACAACAGAGGATTCCTGAAAGAATGGCCAACTAGCAAGATAGGACTGGAAGTGGTGGTTATGTTAGAGTATAAAAGATCCATTAAATTATGAAGCAATCTGCCAGCAAAGTGATTTGACTTATTGCCACAGGGTTTAACAGTCTAAAAGTAAAAGTAAATATTTTTAATTTCTTATTTAAGTATACTTAACACAGTGTTATATTAGCTTCATGTATACAATATTATTATTCAAAAATCTACACATTACTCAGTGTTTATCATAAATGTACTCTTCATCCTTTTATCTATTTTGCCCATTCCTCCCACCCACCTCCTTACTGGCAACCAGTTTCTTCTTTGTACTTAAGAGTCTATTTTCTGACTCTTTCTCTTTGTTTCTTAAATTCTACATATGAGTGAAAGAAATGGAATTTCTTCCTTTCTTACATATCTCACTTAACATTATATTCTCTAGGTATATTAATGTTTTTGCAAATGGCAAAATCTCCACTTTTTCACAGTTGAGTGATATTTCAATATTCCATATATACCGCATCTTCTTTATCCATTGGTGGGCACTTGAGTTTCTTCCATATCTTGGCCATTGTAAATAATGTTGCAATAAACAAGGGTGCATATGTCTTTTTAAATTAGTGTTTTTGTTTTCTTTAGGTAAATACCATAATGAAATTACTGGATCATATGGTAATTTTAATTTTTGAGGAATCCCCATACTGTTTTTCACAGTGGCTACACCAATTTGCATTCCCACCAACATTTGTTATTTCTCATTTTTATCCTAGTCATTCTGATGGGTGTAAGGTTACAGATCATTGTGGTTTTGATTTGCATTTCCCTGATGACTAGTGAATGTGTCTTTTGGCCATCTGCATGTTTTCATTGGCAAATTGTTTATCCATTTTTAATTGAATATTTTTGGGGTTGAGTTGTATAAGTTCTTCATATATTTTGATATTAACCCCTTAGGAGATATATCATTTGCAAATATATTTTTCCATTCAGTAGGATGCCATTTCATTTTTTTAAATCTTTTTGCGTTTTTTTTTTTCCCTCTGTAGAAGGCTTTTTATTTCAGTACCGTGTCAATGATATAATTTTTATTGGTTTCTTTGCCTGAAGAGACATATGTAGTCAAAGAAATTATTGCCTTTTTTCTTAAAGAGTTTTATGGTTTCAGGTCTCATATTCAGGTCTTTAATCATATTTGAGCTTATTTTTATGTATGGTGTAAGAACGTAGTCCAGTTTTTCCAGCCTATTTGCTGAAGAGACTATTATTTTCCCTAAATATTTTCTTGCCACCTTTGTCATAAATTGTATTGACC
This sequence comes from Mellivora capensis, assembly GCA_004024625.1. Lineage (NCBI taxonomy): Eukaryota > Metazoa > Chordata > Mammalia > Carnivora > Mustelidae > Mellivora > Mellivora capensis. The sequence continues at coordinate 45,661 of PISX010010586.1, forward strand.
ATAAAGTATTGGATTTATTTCTGGGCTTTCTATTCAGTGTCATTGATTTCTGTGTCTATTTCTGTGCTAGAACCATACTGTTTTCATTGCTACAACTTTGCAGTGTATTTTGAAATCTGAGAGTGTGATACCTCCAAATTTGTTCTTCTTCCTCAAAATAGCTTTGTGTATTCTAGGGTCTTCATGGTTCCATACAAACTTTAGGTTATTTGTTCTAATTATGTTGGTATTTTGATAGGGATTATATTAAATCTGCAGATTGCTTTGTAGAGTATGGACATCTTAATATTTGTTCTTCCAACCCATGAGCATGGGATATCTTTCCAATAGTTCACAGCTTCTTGAGCTGTTGAAGATCTTTCACTTCCTTGGTTAAAAGCTTATTCCTAGGCATTTTACTGTTTTTGTTGTAATTACATTGTTTTCTTAATTCTCTATTTGTTACGTTATTATTGTCTAGAAAAGCAACAGATTTCTCTATATTAATTTTGTATTCTGCAGTTTTACTGAATTCATTTAGTAGTTTAGTAGTTTTTTGGTGCAATTTTTAGGGTTTTTGACATATAGTATCATGTCAACAGAAAAGAGTGAGTTTTACTTAACAATTTGGATGCCTTTTATTTTTTGTTATTGCTGTGGTTAGGACTTTCAGTGCTATATTGAATAAAAATGGTAAGAATGGACATTTTTGTCTTGTTCCTTATCTTAGAGAAAAGAATCTCAGTTTTTCATTGATGAGAATTTGGTTAACCATGGGTTTTTCATATATGGCATTTATTATGCTGAGGTATGTTTCCTCAGCTTTTACATTGAGAGTTTTTATTGAATAGATGTTGTATTTTGTCAAATGGTTTTTCTGTACCTATTGATAGGACTGTTTGGTTTTCATCCTTTCTCTTATTAATGTAACATATCACATTGATCAATTTTTAAATATTGAACCATCCATGCACCAGTGGAATAAATTTCATTTGATCACTGTGAATAATTTTAAGGTAGTATTAGATTCAATTTACTTAATATTTTGTTGAAGATTTTTGTATCTATCTTCATTAAAGATATTGATCTGTAGTTTCCTTCTTTTGTAGTGTCTTTGTTTTTGGTATCAGGGTAATGCTGGACCCGTAGCATGAATTAGGAAGTTTCCCTTCCTCTTCTATTATTTGGAATAGTTTGATAAAATAGGTATTAACTTAGGGCACCTGGATGGCTCAGTTAAGCATCCAAAACTTGATTTCAGGTCAGATCATGATCTGAGGGTCATTAGGGCTCCATGCTAGAGATTTTCTCTCTCCCCTACCCCCACCTCACTAAAAAAATAATTATTAGCTCTGCTTTAAATTTTGGTAGGTTTCACCTGTGAAGCTATCTGGTCCTGGACATTTGTTTCTTGGGAGTGTCTTAATTACTGATCCATTTTTGCTAGTAATTGATTTCTTCCAATTTCTGACTCAGTTTTGGAAAGTTGTATGTTTCCAGGAATTTGTTCATTTCTTCTAGGTTGTCCAGTTTGTTGGTTTCTAGTTTTTCATAGTGCTTTCTTACTCTTTATATTTCTCTTTATTTCTGATCTAGTGGTATCTTCTTTTTTTTTTTCTTTGATAAAATAGGTAAGCCATTTTCAGACTTATCTTTTCAAAGAATCAGCTTATGGCTGCATTGATGTTTACTTTATTATTATTGTTTTCTTCCTTATATTTCTTCAAGTTTTGGTTGTCTTTTTCTAACTCCTTTAGGAATAATGATAGGAGGTTTAGTCAGGATTTTCCTTGTTTCTTTAGGTAGGCCTGAATTGCTACTAACTTACTTGTAGAATAATGTTAGCTGCCTCCCAGAGATTTTGTGCATTTGATATCCTGTTGAATAGATCTACCAAGAAATCATTTTTTAGTACCATGTTATTTAGCCAACATGCATTTGTGTTTCCAGATTTTTTTCTTATGATTTATAATTTCATACAATTGTATTTGGAGAAGATGTATGATATAATTTTAATCATTTGACATTTATTGACTTGTGGACTAACATGTGATCTATCTTGGAAAATGTTTCATGTGTATTTGAAAAGAATGTATAATCCACTGCTTTTGGAAAAGTTCTACAAATATTCGAGAGGTCCATTGATTTAGTCTATCATTCAAAGCCACTGTTTCCTTGTTGATTTCTGTCTGGATAATTATCCATTAATATAAGCAGGGTTTAAAATACTGTACTATTACTGTATTACTGTCAATTTCTTCCTTTATGTTATTAGTTGCTTTATGTATTTAGGTGGTTCCATTTTGGGTGCATAAATACTTACAATTATTCTATTCTCCCACTGTATTGTTCTCTTTTGAGTATGTAGTGTACTTCTTTGTTTCTTATTATAGCCTTTATTTTAAAGTCTATTTTGTCTGATTTAAATACTGCTATCTTAGTATTCTTTCTACTTCCATTTACATGGGTAAATATTCTTCCATCCCTTCCCATTCAACCTTCATGTGTCTCTATGTCTGAAGTGAATCTCTTGTAGGAGACAAAGAGATGAGTCCTGCTATTTTTAATTTTAACTTAATTTTTTTATTATTTTAATTTAGGTGTACAATATAATGATTCAACAACCTTTACATTTTTCACTGCTCATCACGATAACTGTACTCTTAATTCCCTGTACCTATTTGACCCATCCTCCCACCTACCTTCCCTCTGGCATTCACCAGTTCTCTGTAGTTGGGTCTTTTTTTAATTTCTTTTTCTGTGTTTTGTTTCATTCCACACATGAGTTAAAGAGTATGTTTTCTTTCTCTGACTGGCTTATTTTGCTTAGCTTAAGTACTCTAGTTCCAACATGTTGTTGTAAATGCTAAGATTTCATTCTTTTTATGGCTGACTAATATTCCATTGTATGTATATGTCACCTCTTCTTTATCCATTCACTTATGGATGGACATTTGGGTTCTTTCTGTATCTTGTTTATCATAATAAATCTTGCAATAAACATAAAGGTGCATACAACTTTTCAAATTAGTGTTTTGGTTTTCCTTGGGTAAATACCCACTAATGGAATTACTGAATCAAGTGGTAATTCTAGTTTTTATTTATTTTTTTAAGATTTTATTTATTTATTTGACAGGCAGAGGTTACAAGTAGGCAGAGAGAGAGGAGGAAGCAGGCTCTCTGATGAGCAGAGAGCCCGATGTGGGGCTCGATCCCAGGACTCTGGGATCATGACCTGAGGCAAAGGCAGAGGCTTTAACCCAGTGAGCCACCCAGGCAACCCCCCTTTTTTTTTTGAGGTAACTCCATACTGTTTTCCACAGTGGCTGCAGCAGTTTGCATTCTCACCAACCATGCTAAATATTTCCTTTTCTCCACATTCTCACCAACATTGTTATTTCTTGTGTTTTTTATTTTAAACATTTTCATTTGCAATTCATGATGAGTGATGTTGAAAGTCTTTTCCTGTGCCTATTGGCCAATTTTTAATTGGATTTTTTTTGATGTTGAGTTTTATAAGTTCTTTTGTATATTAACCCCTTATCAGACATAATCTACAAATATATTCACCCATTCAGTAGGTTTCCTTATTCATTTTGTTGATGATTTTCTTTGCTGTGTGAAATCTATGTTTGTTTGAGGAATTTTATGATTTTGGGTCTTATGTTTAGGTCTTTAATCCAGTTGGACTTTATTTTTGTGTATGGTGTAAGAAAGCAGTCCAGTTTTCCCAGAACAGTTTGTTGAAGAAACTGTCTTTTCCCCATTGCATTTTCTTGTCTTCTTTGTAGAAGATTAACTAGGTTTTTTTCTGGGCTCTATTCCACTCCATTGATCTATGTGTCTATTTTTTGTTTTGAACTTAGTTTTAATTACCACATCTGTGTAGTATATAATAAAATCTGGGATGTGATACCTCTAGTAGTTCTCTACTTTTTCTTCTAAGTTTCTTTGACTATTTGAGTTATTTTGTGGTTCCATACAAATTTTACTATTATTTGTTCTATGCCTGTAAAAAATGCTATTGGTATTTTGATAGAGACTGCATTAAATATGTAGAGTGCTTTGGGTAATATGGACATTTTAACAATATTCTTCCAATCCATGAGCATGGAATATCTTCCATCTGTGCTGTTCTCAATTTCTTCCATCAATATCTTATAGTTTTCATAATATAGGCTCTTAACCAAGAAATTTTATGATTTTGGGTGTACTTGTAAAAGGGAGTGTTTTCTTAATTTCTTTTTTCTGCTACTTCATTAGTAGTGTATAGAAATACAATGGATTTTTTTATGATGAATTTGCATATTATGACATTACTAAATTCATTTATCAGTTCTGATTTTTTTTTGGCAGAATCTTTAGTGTTTTTTATATATAGCATCCTGTCTTCCTCAAGTAGTGAAAGTTGTACTTCCTCCTTACCAATTCAGATGATTTTCATTTCAATTTCTTTTATGAGAGTTGTGGCTAGTATTTTCAGTGCTATGTTTAATAAAAATGGCAAGTGGACACCTTCATCTTATTTCTGATCATAGAGGAAAAACTTTTTCCCCATTCAGTATGATGCTACTGTATTTTTTTCACATATAGCCTTTATTATGTTGAGGGTGGTTTTCTGTAAACCTACTTTGTTGAGTTTTGTTTTTGTTTTTAATGATGAATGGATGTTATATTTTTTAATGTTTTTTTTTTCATTTCTTTTCAGCATAACAGAATTCATAGTTTTACAACACACCCAGTGCTCCATGCAATGCATGCCCTCCATAATACCCACCACCTGGCTCCCCCAACCTCCCACCCCCCGCCCCTTCAAAACCCTCAGGTGGTTTTTCAGAGTCCATAGTCTCTCATGGTTCATCTCCCCCCCAATTTCCCTCAACTCCCTTCTCCTCGGATGTTATATTTTGTCAAATGTTTTTTTCTCCATCTACTGAGATGATCATGTGGTTTTTATTTCCTACACAAACATAATTTAAAAGGATTCATGACCACTAAACCAGTCTTACATGACATAGCAAAGGGAATTCTTTGAGTGAAAAGAAAGATCATAACTAGGAGTAAAAAAAAAAAATTGAGATGAAAAAATTTCACATGTAAATGCAAACTTTTTCTACTTTAGACTACTTAATGGTTTTATATCTACACAATCAGTCAAGGGTTTTATAAAATAAAATAATGTAAAGTGTGGCATATACATAAAATTTGGGCAAGAAGTAAAAATTTAGTGAGTTGAGGGAAATTGGAAGGGGAGATGAACCATGAGAGACTATAGACTCTGAAAAACAATCTGAGGGTTTTGAAGGGGTGGGGGGTGGGAGGTTGGGGGAGCCTGGTGGTGGATATTATGGAGGGCACGTATTGCATGGAGCACTGGGTATGGTGTATAAACAATGAATTCTGTTACACTGAAAAGAAATTAAATAAAAAAAATTTAGTGCTTCGGAATGGGTTCAAATGTAACTTACCTTCAACTTAGTATAGATTGTCATACACATATAATGTTATATATGAACCTAATGGTAACTACATACTGAAAACTTGTAATAGACATGTAACAAACATAGAGAAAGGAATACAAGCATTACAATAAAAAAAAATCCCATCATACTACAAAGGAATAGAGAAGGAGAAGAAGATAAAAGAACTAAAAGAACCACGATAAAACAAGTGGCAAAATGCCAATAAGCACATACTTACCAATAATTACTTTGAATGTAAATGGGCTAAATACCCCAATCAAAATACACAGGGTGACCAGATTAAAAATAAAAAAAGGCAAGACCCATCTATGTGCTGCTTATAAGAGACTCATTTCTGACCTAAAGGCACATGCAAATTGAAAGTGAAGGATGGGAAGCATTTAGCATGTAAATAGAAACAAAAAGATAGCTGGAGTATCACCATTTACATTGCACAGAATATATTTTAAAGACTCTAATAAGAGATAAAGACACTACATAAAAGGAGCAATCCTACAAGAAGATAAAACAATTATAAATATTTATGTACCCAACATGGGAATACCCAAATACATGAAGGAGCTAATAGAAGATATAAAGCAAGAAATTAATAGTAATACAACAATAGTAGGGGACTTTAATACCCCATTTAGATCAATGGATAGATCATCCAGACAGAAAATCAACAAGGAAACAGTGGCTTTGAAGGACATATTGAACAGATGGATCTAACATCTATTCAGAATATCACACCCAAAGACAGCAGAATACACATTATTTTCAAATGCAGAAGGAACATTCTAAAGAATAGATCACCTATTAGGCCACAAAACATATATCTTTTCCACTCACAATCTACAAATCAACCACAAAAGAAATCTAGGAAGAACACAAATACATAGAACTTAAATATCATGCTACTAAACAGTGACGATATCAACAAAGAAATTTTTTAAAAATTCATGGAGACAAAAGGACAATATGATGATGCAAAAGCTGTACTAAGAGGGAAGTATAGCAATATAGGCCTACTTCAAGAAGTAAGAAAAACCACAATGTAACCCCTACCTAAAGGAGAGAAAACAAGAGGAACAAATGAAACTTAAAACTAGTAAGGACTTAATAAAAATTAGAGCCAAACAAAAGTAATGAAAAAGAAAAAAACAACAACAACAATGCAACACATAAATGAAATCAAGGGTTGGTTCTTTGAAAGAGCAAGGAAATTGATAAACCCTTAGCCCCAGGTTCATTCATATATATATATATATGTGTGTGTGTGTGTGTGTATATATATATATATATATATATAAAATCAGAAATGAAAGAGAAATAACTGACTCCATAAATAAAAGGGAATATAAGAGAATATTATTAAAAATTATATCCAAATTGGACAACCCAGAAGAAATGGATAAATTCCTAGAAACGATAATGTCCCACAATCAAATCAGGAAGAAATAAAAAATTTAAACAGACCAGTTAACAGCGAAGAAAATGAAAAGTATAGTAATCAAAAAAAATTAAAAAAAATATAGTAATCAAAAGCAAGCAATCAAAAAAATGAAAACAAAACTCCCAATAAACAAGAGTCTAGGACCAAATAGCTTCACAGGTGAATTCTACCAAACTTTTAAAGAAGTACCTCTCAGGGTTTGTCTCCCTCTCTGATTTCTTCCCAGTTTTCCCTCCCTTCCCCTATGGTTCTCAGTACTATTTCTTATATGCCACATATGAGTGAAACTATCTGATAATTTCTCTGATTGACTTTCTCTGATTGACTTATTTCACTCAGCATAATACCTTCAGTTCCAAAACAAACAACAACAACAACAACAAATCCTCCAGTTCCATCCACATTGATATAAATGGTAAGATTCCATCCTTTCTGGTGGCTGAGTAATATTCCATTTCCATTGTGTGTGTGTGTGTGTGTACATATCACATCTTCTTTATCCATTCTTTCTAGACTCTTAACTATAGAAAATAAACAGTGTTGCTGGAGGGGAGGTTGGTGGGGGTATGGGGTAACTAGGTGATGGGCATTAAGGAGAGTGTATGATGTGATGAGCACTGGGTATTATATGTAACTGATAAATTACTGAACTCTACATTTGAAACTAATGATGTACTATGTACTATACATTGGCCAATTGAATTTAAATAAATAAATAATATTCTCAAACTATTCCACAAAGTGGATGAAGAAGTTAAGCTTCCAAATTCATTCAATGAGTTCAGCATTACCTGATATCGAAACCAAGTGAGTACACTACAAAAAAAGGCTAATATGTCTGATGAATATAGATGCTAAAATCCTCAACAAAATACCAGCAAACCATATTCAACAATGAAGTAAAAATGTCATTCATCATCAGGTGGGATTTATTCCTGGGATGCAAATGTGATTCAATATTCATAAATGAGTATGATACATCACATCAACAAGTTAAAGGATAAAAAACTTATGCTCATTTCAATAGATGTAGAAAAAGCATCTGAGAATGTACAGCATGCATTCATGATAAAAACTCTCAACAAAGTAGGTTTAGAGGGAGCATACTTCAACATAATAAAGGCCATGTATGAAAAACTCACAGGTAGCATCATATTCACTGGTGAAAAACTGAGACCTTATCCCCTAGATTAGGTAAAAGACAATGAAAGTCATCTAAATTGGTAAGAAAAAAGTAAAACTTCCACTATTTGCAGATGACAGGATGCTCTCTATATAGAAAACACTAAAAATTCCACCAAAAGACTACAAGAACCGAATAATGAATTCAGTCAGGTTGAAGGATACACATTCAGCATACAGAAATCCATTGCATTTTTATACACTACTAATGAAGTAGCAGAAGAAGAAATTAAGAAAACATTCCCTTTTATAATTGCATCCCAAATCATAAAATACCTAGGAATAAGTTTAACTAGGGATATGAAACACCTATACTCTGAAAACACTGATGGAAGAAATTAAGGATGGCACAAACATACAGAAAGATGTTCTGTGCTCATGGATTGGCAGAACAAATATTGTTAAAATGCCCATATTACCCAAAGCAGTCTACAGATTTAATGCAACTTCTATCAAAATATCAACAGAATTTTCACCAAATTAGGACAAAAACAGTAAATTTGTATGGAACCACAAAATAACTCAAATAGCCAAAGCAATCTTGAAAGAGAAAACCAGAGGTAAAACCATTTTTCATGATATACTACAAAGCTATGGTAATCAAAACTGTACAGGTTGCACAAAAATAATTGCCTTTAAAAGTAAAATGAACAACAAATATTAGAGAAGATACAGGATAATATGGGCTTTTTTGGTAACTCTCAGTTATATCTTATTTAATATTTTAGATATTTTTCCCATTCACATTTTAACTGATCTTGAAAATAAGTTATTAATAGGACAACTTTTACAAGATGTCATATATCATTAGAAGTTTTCTTTAATATTTTCTTCAAGTTAAAACTTTAGCAGTTGAGATATATCCACCACATATTTTTATATGTGATACCTATGATTAATTTGCTATTTAATTTATCAAAGTTATTCTGAAGCCTGATTTTTAAATTTTGTGAGATTATCATATATATTCAAGTAACTTTATATTTTATATGTTTTATGATACAATAAGTTTTATCTTACTATAGATACATAAATGTAGTTGGTATTAACAATTTTAAAAACTTAAATGAAAATTTTAAGCTATTGATAAGATGTGCTTTGACTAGTTTTATCACTTTAGAATATCTAATCCTTTTTTGGATGTTACAAAAAATATTATATTTAGATAACTATTTAAACAAATAGTAGTGTAACCAAATCATAGCTATTCTCTTCTCCAAAATAATTCTCAATATTGCTTTTGTAAAGATGATCCTATAACATCAAAATAGCTCTAAGTGCTAAGCAAGTATTGAGGAAAACAACTTTGCACTATTTATGGTCCTCAGTTTTTTCATGTTTCTCTTGAAATTGTCTTTAAATTTTTACCTCATTATGGACTTCTAGCCTTTAGATTAGGAGAAATAAATTTCTATTGTTTAAGCCAAAATAATTTTTTACATCATTAGAATGATTTAAATGTTTTTTTTAAAATGTATTATCATGGGATTACAAAGGTAATTGGACTTGAGAGATTAGAAAATCTATTTCTCTGCTTTAACAGAGAAGAAACAGATACCAGAAAATTAAATGACTTTCAAATATTGGGTTTCTTCTTGCTTGCCCCACTATTTTTCAGTTTCTGTAATTGTCTTCTTTTCATCCCTGCACACTGTCTTCTGCCTTTCAGTCCCATTTTCTTTAAATATTTGGGAACACCCTCTGGGTTGGGCAGTGTTGAAATAAAGAAAGTTGAAGGTACTCTACAATATATCCACAAAATATTTAGTAATATTTGTCATAATATTAAATGAAAATCAGTATTTTTATTCATCAACATCACTTGTAAGAATGTTTCACTAAAATCACAGAAACATCTACACAGAATAATTATTAAAGTTTGTTGTTTGATCAAAAACTTGTATGGCAGATTAAAAGTGACTTGATATTCTATAATATTCCTCCTATTGAGAAGTAAGAACTTATCCCTCCTCTTCTTGAATCTGTTCTGATCTGTGACTGCTCTGTCCCATAGAATCTGGTGACAGTGCCTCTTAAAGGCATCCCTTTTAAGAGGCTAAGACTCATCCACATTTGTATCATAATGCTCCAGGTTGTTTTGTAAGAAAGACAAGTACAATAATAGTACCACGAAGGGAAACCCTGAGACCACTTGAAGAGAGGCCATTTGAAGCCAGTTCTCCAACTATCTCCATCTTATGTCACCCAGCCTGGAATCAACTAAGTATTACCAAGTAACCAGTTTATACAAAGTAAACTAGAAAAATCACCTAGCTAGGTCTTATGCATATGCCTTATTAACAAAATGATGAGATGCAATAAAATCATTGATATTTTGACATATAAGTTTGACTTTTGAGTAGCTATGTAGCAATTAATAACTGGAACAATTGGAAATGCGTCTGCAATGCAGTAATTATACATAATATGAGTCTGCTCTTATTACCCAGTATGGAATGATTTGAAATAAACTGAATGCAAAAGTAAGCTACAAAATATACATATTATTTCCTTGTTTAACACATTAGCTATATACTATAAATATGCTCTCAGAAGGATAGAATATATGCAAAGTTACCCTCCAAAACTGAAAAAAAGTTTTTGACTTTGGACGGAAAATATATAGTTACATAGTGTGTGTGTGTGTGTGTGTGTGTGTGTGTGTAAACTTAAAATACTGGACTACTTGCTATGCTTTTCATCCTTTTAGTAGAAATTGGAAGAGAAAAGGAAATTTAAAAAGATAATAATATGGTCCTAATTTTGCTTAGTCTTATGCTGGTTAGTGTCTAGTATTCTATAAATACAAGAATTTTAGGAGTTTTCTTTAGGTTGTTTCTTAGAATATGATCACTCAATAAATATTAGCAACTTATCAAAACGTTTCATTAGATATAATTGAAATATGAGGCTGAATTCCTTGCTGAGCTGATCTGGCATTAAAAGAGATATACAAATCCAGAACATCAGAACATCAGGTTTGCATTTCTAACCATCCTCTATACCCCATACAGCATGTATAATGAAAGATGATTACACAGTAACTGGTAACACAGCTGGGAGGTGTTCTCTGAATAAGATTTTTGTTCTCTTTTATTTCAAAACAGCTTTTATTTCTATCACATCTTGCATAAAGCAGATGGTCTCAAAAGTTAAATTTGACCATGAATACTCTATTAGCTGTCATGTAATGTCATGTAACTAGGAATGAACATTATAAACAAGAAGAATTTCCTTTTAAAATGTTTCATTCATTTTACTTTATATCATATGTGTATGTTTCCATTTAGTGAAGAAAGCATTCCGCAAATATGGTTTACTACTGTTTTATAACTCAGTATTGCATCATTTTATTTCTGACCATTCAGAGTGAAACAAAGATGGATCTGAATCATCATTAATATGCAGTAGGGTATTATAATCATATCACCAGCACAGAAAAGAAAAGGTTTTCCTATTGTTTTTCAACTAGAGAATCAAAAAAAGCAGATGTTCTGCTCTTGACTTGCCAAGAAAACTAGTACTTTTCTAGGAGGTACATACAGAGTTGAAATATCCTCCAGTCATTGAAAAAAATAGATCTCAGCATGTCAGTGATATGAAGAGACATTTTTAAATGGGACTACCAGATACATAGAGTGTGTGTGCATATATACATACACACATTCACACACATATTTTGCACTAAGTCCATACAATTTATGCCAGCGATCTCTTTAGCTTTGAAATAAAGTTCTGGCCCCTCCCTTATTTTCTGTGGGTGAAAGAAGAGAACACAGGAAGACAGTGAGGATCAAAGCAAATAAAACTAGAAAATCATATAGTGGGTCTAACTAATCCAACCTCTTATTTTGATTCAGTGATTAGGATATGACTGTCTAGGGATCCCTGTTGCCAAATTTAATTCAACCCATTGCTTTTTTTTTTTAAATTTTATTTATTTATTTATTTGTCAGAGAGAGAGGGAGAGAGAGAGAGCGAGTACAGGCAGACAGAGTGGCAGGCAGAGGCAGAGGGAGAAGCAGGCTCCCTGCCGAGCAAGGAGCCCGATGTGGGACTCGATCCCAGAACGCTGGGATCATGACCTGAGCCGAAGGCAGCCGCTTAAACAACTGAGCCACCCAGGCGTCCCAACCCATTGCTTCTTCTACAGTTTGCTTTTGTCAGTACTGAAGAGTAGCAAGTAATAGATAATCAAGATTGGATTTTATGATCCTTGGAAATTACACTTAAATTTGAAGGCATTTTATAAAAGTAAAACTACAGGCCTAGTTATTGTGTCATATTGTTACCTTTTTTAATTATTTATTTGACAGAGAGAGATCAAGTAGGCAGAGAGGCAGGCAAAGAGAGAGCAGGGAAGCAGGGGCCCTGCTGAACAGAGAGCCTGATTCAGGGCTTGATCTCAGAACCCTGAGATCATGAATGACCTGAGCAGAAGGTAGAGGCTTAACCTACTGAACCACCCGGGTGCCCCATATATTATCTTTAATATTTTTTTCTAACAAATGAGTGAGGTTTGTATCCATGATAAAATTTACACAACATCTACTGTCTCCATCTAATCCCATCAAGAAAATTTGTTTTTAGGGCATCTGGGTGTCTCAGTCATTAAGTTTCTGCCTTCAGATCTGGTCATGATCCTGAGGTTCTGGAATCAAGCCCTGCATCAGGCTCCCTGCTCAGTGGGAAGCCTGCTTCTCCCTCTCCCATTCCTCTTGCTCGTGTTCTCTCTCTCACTGTCTCTCTCTGTCAAATAAATAAATAAATACACAAATACATAAATATTTTTTTAAAAGAAAATTTGTTTTTATTGTGTTAGTAAGTCAAAATAACTTCACTCCAAAAAGTTGCTGATTTAACACTCCAGAAGTTTTTACTAAGGGCTGTTTTTATAAAATGTGCAATTGTTTCTAATGTAGAATTTTTGAAGGAAGAGAATATTCTTTCACTAATTGCCCCTCCTGTGCCAAAATAAAGTCTTTTAAAAAGTAAGTAGGCACCTTCATAATTATGAAGTTGCTAAGGTAGTATTTGAGATATTCTATTAAGTCAGTGAGTATACAGAGACCTATAACATTAAAAGTGTTGTAAGCAGTTACTCAGTGAAGCAAGTAGCCCGAGTCCATCTATAATGGCTGTACCCAATTTTGACATCATGTTATGGGTAAATGTGCACTGAAAAATAAACCAAAGGACCACAATATATCTTATACTTTTATGAACTGTGTTTTGTGGATAACTTCAGTTTTCCCAAAAGGCTGATATATTTCAATAATTGACTTCATCAGTGTTAATTCTGAGTTGATGGAGGTAGCCTAACCAACTACCATTATGTTTTGGTACTTGGGATATAACTTTCAATAAAGTTATTAAAATAAAAAAATCTTTAAAAATGCTATATACTTTATTGAAAAACAACAACAACAACGTGCCCAGCCAACTCCCTCAGTGCTGAGGACATGCCCATAAATACACATGCAGGAGTAATCAAGAGTCAGAAGCAAGATCCCTGGATGCTGACCCACACAACTTCCTACCTGACTGCTCTTTGGCAAGTCCAGTCTCTGTGACAGCTTTGCATCCTTTAAATTAGAAGAATAACAGTACCTAGTTCATTACGGAAAGCATGTCAGAATTAGAAGAATTGATACATGCAAAGAATTTAGATCTGCCTACAGTAAGCATCCTAACAATGATAACTATTATTTTCATTCACTAATCAGAGAAAAATAGACACTGCTGCCATTTTTGTACTTATTGTCTAATTGCATGCAGTGTTACACAAACAATATTTTCTTTAAAAAAGAAAAGATTATATTCATTTATTTGACAGAGGGAGAAAGAGCAAGAGAGCACAAGTAGGAGGAGCTGCAGAGGCAGAGGAGAAGACTCCCCGCTGCTGAGCAGGGAGCCCAGTGTTGGAGTCAATCCCAGGACCCTAGGATCATGACGTAGTGGGAGGCAGATGCTTAACCAACTAAGCCACCTAGGTGTCCCTACACAAACGATATTTTCAACATTAGAAAGTGAATATACTCTTAAACTCTCAAGGAAAAAAAAATGTTCTTCCAGGTAACATCTCCATCCATAGTGCAACACCCTGTCAAATTCCCATTTAAATATTATCTAGCTTTGGCTAACATTGAATTGGCTAATACTAAGATGTGTTATTTTTACTGAAGAACTGTATAATGATAATTTTTGCACTTTATCTTGGCTATGAAATCCATTCATTTGTTGAATCAAAATCTCTATATTGAATATTCACTATGTTCCAGAAATTACTCTGTGCTCTCTGGATATAAACATGCCTAAGTGGCCCTTGCTTGATGTGAGTCATTATCTAAAGATAATAAAGCTAAATATAATAAAACATAGTAAGTGTTCTTCTTGTGTTATGACCAAATTAATACCAGAATGTGGAATAAGGGAAATTTAAGCCTACAATAGAGGGGAAGGGAAGCAGTACAATGTGGACAAATCATCACAGATGCAAGGGCTTTCAAGACTAAGGGAAAAAATAAAAGTGAATATAAAATAAAGCTACATGTAATGATAAATATAAGTAGGAAAGTAAATAGAGAGTAAAATGTCTGGGATAGTATGAAAAAGAGTCTCACCATTATTTCTAGATGAAGGAAAATTTAAAAAAGACCACCAAAGAAATAGATTATATGGTTAAAATTAAATAATGTTGTTAATTACAGCAATACCTATGTTCTAATTATTTTAACATAACTATGTTTTTTTTAAAGATTTTATTTATTTATTTGACAGACAGAGATTACAAGTAGGCAGAGAGGCAGGTAGAGAGAGAGAGGAGAAAGAAGGCTCCCTGCTGAGCAGAGAGCCCAATGCAGGGCTCGATCCCAGAACCCTGGGATCATGACCTGAGCCGAAGGCAGAGGCTTTAACCCACTGAGCCACCCAGGCACCCCATAACTATGTTTTAAAATGTGTTATTTATATGATTAAAACGCATTAAACTTGTACTGCAAAATGTAATACACATACAAAAACATCTATTCAGTAACATAGCTTCCTTAGCTATGTTCTCAGGGAGTTTCTGAACTATGGATGCCCTAAGAATTTGGCAACGAATAGGAGTAAAGGTTGGGGACTTACATTTGTTCTGAAAATTACAATGTCACAACTATATTACCACCTTACCTTTTAATCTAGAGCTCTATCTTGTTTCAGTTTAATATCCATTTTTAAGATGACTAGTAAACATATTACTGTGTTCACAAAAAAGATACATTTAAAGATAGCTAAAATAAAATATTCTCCAAAATTTCATTTCAAAGCCATTATTCATGTAGCATAATGTGGTTCTGTAGCTTTGACCTTGTACAATGTCAAGATCTGGGTTAAGACTGCCTCTGAGATGGGAGTTATGATCCATGAATGCCTCCAAAGTTCATATTTCCTTTTGCATCATGTGATAAAGCTGGTTAGGAGATATATTGGAATTCACTATGCTATTTTTGCAATATTTCTGTAAGTTTACAGTTAGTTCAAAATAAAAAAAATTAAAATTTAAGGAAAATGGAAACACTTATGTAAATATTACTACCATTTTTCCTCAATCCAAAATAGAGACTCATTTTTTGAAAGTTTTAATAATATGTTTCCAATAAATATTTAGAGACTAGATAAAAAAATGTAATGACAACAATAATAAATAAAGTCTAAGATGAAAGCATAGAAAGCCCTGACATCACCACCTTCTATAGACACACCAATTCTTTCTGAAAAAGAATTAAGGGCTAATTGCATAGCTCCTGCATAACAATGTATTGTGGAACCACATATAGAATGACAAGAGAAATGGAGAGATAATAACAATAGGAAAAACACCTCCCCCCATACTGCAAAACATAGTAAGGGGAAAGATAGCATTGAGGGCCATAGGACACACCCTGGGACACAGAAAAAAAAATAATAACTTAAAGAGCAACTAGGCTATAAGAGAAGGAGACCTATTTACTAACACTGAAGAATTTGCCAAATGGTGGGGGAACTGTTAGAACTCTCACTGGAATGAGAGGTGCAGGTGAGTGCTATTGTTTGCATTCCCCCACCACCTTCAAAGTACAGATGGGAGCAGGATCTGTGTACTCTAGCTGACCCAGTGCTTCATTGAGTCCCAGATCCCCAAACCATACTAGCTCTAACCTTCCTCTAAGGCATCTCCCCCTCCATTTATAGCAGTTAAGGTCCCCTCATTCCATCATGGTGGTCCCAAGCAATAAACACCAAGACACTCGCAAGTATTTCACCAAGGTGACACAGGTGCAAAGCACCCAAGGACAACTTCATTTTGGACCTGCTTAATATCCAGCCATCCCAACAGAGTGTCCCCTGTGCAGAGTGTCTCAAGAGTCACCAGCCCATGCATATCAACTTTAGTTCCAGCCATCCACCAGGATGGCCCTGGCAACATCTTGCTTATACCTACTTTGGCTCCAGCTGTCCCACCAGGGCAACCCTGATGAAGCATTGCTCCAGAACCCAAATTCTGTGATTGCTACAGCTTTAGCCAGCCAGTCAGAGCCACCAGGTATATGCAGTCTACACTGGGGAATTTCCTAAATAAGTGCCTTCCTTTAAGACTGACGAAAGTAGCTATTTCTTCTAATCCATAGAAACAAAATGGGGAGACAGAAATATGACATAAATGAAAAATCAAACAAGACTTCAGAAAAACAAGTAAAGATAAGCAATCTACCTGATAAAGAGTTCAAATTATGTTTACAAGTATACCTATAAAGTCTGACCAGACTTGAGAGAAGAGTATATGAACTCCATAAGAAAATTCAACAAAGAGATAATAAATATAAAAAAGATGAATCAGAGTTGAATAGAATAACTGAATTGAAAAATACACAAGAGGAAATCAACAGCCTATTAGAAGATACATAAGAATGGATCTATGATCTGGAAGAAAGGGCAATAGAAAACATCCATGCTCAACAGCAAAAAGAAAAAAAAGAGAATAGGTTAAGGGAATTTTAGAACCACAAGCATACTAAAATTTGCATTATAGGGGTTCTGGAAGAAGAGAGAAAAACACAGAAAACTTGTTTGAAGAAATAATAGATGAAAACTTCCCTAATCTCAGGTAAAAAACAGGCATTCGGATCCAGGAAGCATAGAGAGCCCCTAACAAGCTGACCTCAAAAAGGGCCAAACTAAAATACACAATAATTAAAGTGACAAAGAGTAGTGATGAAGAGAAAATCTTAAAAGCAGTAAGAGAAAAACAGCTAGCTATATACCAGAGAAAGATCTTAAGGCTATGAGCTGATTTTCAGCAGAAATTTTTCATGCCAGAAAACAGTGGTATGATATACTCAAAGTACTGAAAAGAAAAACAAGAAAACAAAAAACAAGCAAAAACTTATGACCAAAGAACTCTACTTGGCAAATTTATCATTCAGAATAGCCTGGTGATGGGTATTAAGGAGGGCACAGATTGCATGGAGCACTGGGAGCAATGAATCATGGAACACTACATCAAAAATTAATGATGTATGGTTGGTGATGAACATAACACAACAGAAAAATAAAAGCAGAATAGAAGGAAAGATAAGTTTCTTTAACATTTTTTATTTGGGGAAACTCTATCAACATGAACTAGCTTTACAAGAAATGGTAAAGAGACTTCTTTACCATAACTAGGAGAAATAAAATTATGAAAAGAAAAAGTACAGCAAATATATAATAATAGTAGTGAATCATGTTTAAAGCTAGTATGAAGTTTAAAAGACAAAGGTAGTAGAGTCAATTATATCTATAAAATTAAAGGATTCACAAAACAAAAATATAAAATATGATATTCTATACATAAAACGTGGGAGGAGGAGTAAAAATGCAGTGCTATTAAAGTGGATTTGATTTTAAGCACAAATTGGGCAATTTAGAAGAAATGGATACATTCAAATTTCTAAGGGTGAATCAAGAAGACAGAAAATCTGAAGAGACTGACAACTAGTAATGAAAATTAATCAGTTATAAATAAATTCCCAGCAAATGGAAGTCTAGGGCTGGATAGTTTCACAGGTAAATTCTACCAAACATTAAGGAAAATTTAGTGCCTATTTTAAAACTATTCTTTAACCCCACAAAGGAGATATTCTTTCAAATTCATTCTATGAGTCTGGCATTACCCTTATACTAAAACCAAAGAAACTAAAAAACAATATATGTATATAGTGACAATATTCCTGGTAAACATCCTTAATAAAATAAAAAGAAAACCAAACTGAACAATACATCAAAAGAATCTTTCACCATTATCAAGTGGGATTTATTCCAGAGATATAAGGATGGTTAAATATATTTAAATTAATGTGGTACACTACATTAACAAAAGATAAAATCATATAATTGTCTCAATAAATATAAAA
Source organism: Mellivora capensis (assembly GCA_004024625.1). Taxonomy (NCBI): domain Eukaryota; kingdom Metazoa; phylum Chordata; class Mammalia; order Carnivora; family Mustelidae; genus Mellivora; species Mellivora capensis. Next base: position 64,155 of record PISX010010586.1, read on the forward strand.
AATTATCAAAATTCAATGTTCATGATAAAAACTCTTGTTCAAGTGGCCATAGAGTGAAGACACCTCAACATAATAAAGACTATATGTGACAAACCCTCAACTAAGATCATACTGAATGGTGAAAAATGGAAAGATTTTCCTCCAAGATCAGAAACAAGATGAGGATGTCCACTTCCCTACTTGTTTTAATAGAGTACTAGAAGTAATCAGAGAGAAAAAGAAAATTCATCCAAACTGATGCCATATACTTTATATAAAACCCCGAAAATCCACCAGAAAGCTAGAATACATAAATTCAGTAAAGTTGTAGGATATAAAATATACAGAATTGTGTTGCATTTGTATATACTAATAACAAAGTTGAAGAAAGTAAGAAAACAATTCTATTTACAATTGCATCAAAAGAATAAAATACCTAGGAATAAATTTAACCAAGAATGAAAGACTTGAACTCTGAAAAGTATGACACTGATAGAAAAAAATTACAACACAAATAAATGGGAAGATATAGAAAGTTCATGAATTGGAAAAATTAATACTGTTAAAATGTCCATTCTTCTCAAGGCAATTTATAGATTCTTTGATAAGGACTAGTGTAATCCTTATCAAAACATTAATTGTGGGATGCCTGGGTGGCTCAGTTGGTTAAGCAGCTGCCTTCGGCTCAGGTCATGATCCCAGGGTCCTGGGATCGAGTCCCACATCCGGCTCCTTGCTCGGCAGGGAGCCTGCTTCTCCCTCTGCCTCTGCCTGCCACTCTGTCTGCCTGTGCTCACTCGATCTCTCTCCCTCTCTCTCTGAAAAATAAATAAATTTTTAAAAAAATTAAAAAAAAAACATTAATTGTACTTTTTGCAAGCGTAGAATAAACAATCCTAAAAGTTATAAAGAACCACAAGACTTCAAATAGTTAAAGCAACTTGAGAATGAAGAAAAAGCTGTAGTAATCAAAACAGTATGGTACTGGCAAAGAAATGACACACAGATCAATAGAATAGAGAGCCCAGAAATAAACCCCCACTTACATGGTCACTTAATCTATGAGAAAGCAACCAAGAATATACAAAGGGATGAATACGATCTCTTCAATAAAGGATGATGGGGAAACTGGACAGCTACATAAGAAAACTAGACCAGTTACTCATATCATACACAAAAATAAAGTGGTTTAAAACAGAAATATGAGACCTAAAACCATAAAACTCCTATAAGAGAGCATAAGCAGTAATATATTTGATAGTGGCCTTAGAAGCATTTATCTAGGTCGTCTTTTCAGGCAAAGAAAACAAAAGTAAAAATACACAAATGAGACTACATCAAACTCAAAAACTTTTGTACAGAGAAGAAAACCATCAGGAAAACTGAAAGGCAACCTACTGAATAGGAGAACATATTTGCAAATAATATATCCAAAAGGACGTTAAGCTCCAAAATATATGTTAAAAAAATGTCTACTAAAAGCACCCTAAAAGCGTCTGATAAAATGGGCTGAGGACCTCTATAAACTCTTTTTTTTAAGGAAGACATACAGATGGCCAACAGACACATGAAAACATGTTCCATATTACTAATCAAGGAAATACAAATCTAAACTACAATGAGATATCACCTCACATCTGTCAGAAATGGCTAGTATCAAAAAGACAACAGGTGTTGCTGATAATGTGGAGAAAAAGGAAACCTTGTGCACTGTGATTAGGAATGTACATTGATGCATTCATACTGGGCAACAGTATGGAGGTTTCTCAAAAAAATAAAAATAGAACTACCATAAGATTCAGTAATTACAATTCTGAGTATTTTACTTCAAGAAAGCAAAATCAGAAGGTCAAAAACATGCATGCACCTCTATGTTTATTGCAGCATTATTTACAATAGATAAGATATGGAGGCAACCTAAATGTCCATCAATAGATAAATGGATAAAGAAGATATTGTGTATTTATACAATGAACTATTAGTCATAAGAAAGAATGAAATCTTGACATTTGTGACAACATAGATTGGCCTAGATGGTGTTATGCTAGGAGAAATATATCAGACAAAGCCAAATACTGTATGATTTCACTTATATATAAAATCTAAAAAATCAAACACAAAAATACAAAAAATAGACTCACCAATACAGAGAACAAACTGGTTGTTGCCAATGAGAGGTGGGGAAATTGGTGAAAAGGTTAAAGAGGATAAGAGGCACAAACTTTCAGTTATCAGACAAATAATTCACAGGTATAAAAATTACAGAATATAGTAAATAAAACTGTAATAACTTTTTTATGGTGACAGATGATAACTGATGACTGTGGTGAGCATTTCATAATGTGTATGATTGTTGAATCACTGTTGTATACCTGAAACTAATATAATATTTTATATCAAATATATTCAATGAAAAATAAAACATTTTGTTGCATCACTTATTTACATTTTTATTAAATAATACTGTTTTATAAAGCTATTTTCACAACATAAATCCAATGTTATTAATTACATGAAAATTAGATTATTTAATAAAAAAGTCAAAGAAAAATCTAAATTCACTAATATAAAAACAAGGTGAAAAACCTCTAGGATATAAAATATTTGTACCTATACACACATATAAAACATTTAAATCTACATATATATAGCACATGTTATAAATGAAATAAATTTAATTTCCCATATCAAATATAGACTTAACATTAAAATTTTAATAAATAACAATATATTTTTATTATTTTAATTTTGATATATTTAATATTTAATATTGTTTAAATTTAAATATAAATATGTAATATTTGATATTGATATGTATCATATAACAAAATATTTGACATATGACATTATTTTCAAAATTTAAGAATAACACTTGAGTTACTGATCAAAATAAAAACTTAAAATTTCTCCCTGTAGATAACAAAACCTGTTATTTAAAAAGTTATCTCAATTATAATACACAATATAAAGACCAAAAGAGTTTGTGTCTCACATGTGATGTGATTGCTGAAGTGAAATGATTGTCCAGAAAGAAATACTTGGTACTTGCTAGATATTTAATTCTTTCCTTCAGCAAATCATCTGGCTTATCATCAAATAACATCACCTCTTAAGGAGCTATTTGATTTGGCTAGTCACCATATATTTATATGGTGACACCCACCACTGAGTCAGATATATGTAACCAATTTAAATAGAGAATGGTCAAATCACTGATGATATTTCAACTATAAGTTATCTTGGGAAATGTGCACATTCCTTACAAATAAGAGAAAAGTTTGCTAGATTCTTTTGTAGTGAACACTTCCAATTAATCAATTGGGCATTGAAATTAATATTTAATAGCTTAGGCACTAATTAACTTGTGATTATCTTCAGTTAAGATTGAAGAATCAAAAAAATAACTTTTTGGTAATGTTTACAAAGTTAATTCTAGTTTTTCTTTTCTTCTTTTAGAGACAAATATTGGAAGTGTTCTCTATTCCAGGTTATTAGAAAAAATATAAACTGCACAGTCATATACTTGATAGAGATTGTATTCTTTTCATTTCTAACCATATATTGTTTCTGACCAAATTTAGACAGTTCTTTTCCTTGTTCTTGAATACCAAGGTGATTAGTTTTTTAATCCCTGAAAATATATTTTCAGTTACTATTAAGCTCTTCTGTTTCATATATTCAGAGAATAACAACAATCCTTAAGGCTCAGTTTGATTTGGTTTTCTGTCATAAGTGTCAGGTATAAAAAATACTTTACAGCATAGCAATATAGTGTGTCAATATGATTAAAGTAGCAGTTGTTTTTGCTATAAATAGTATTCTGTAGCAGCTCACCAGTTCTGCAAATGACTTTTACTCCACTAAAGTAATAAAAAGAATAATCATGAGGTGGAAAATTTACATCTCATAAGAAAAAAAGGTAAACTCTAAATTAATTTAGTGTTGAAAATTTCTATTTTATTTTTTCCATTAAAAATGTATTTGCTGTAACAGAGGTTGCTATCTAAGAGATTAGTATTCAAAAAGTGCTTCTGTGCTTACTTAGCTGTCTTAGCACTTTGGCGCTAAAGTTAAAAATAAGAAGTAATAAAAACCAAATGAAATTGTTCCATAGGTGCAGCTGGTCACTATTACAGAACCATAGTATGTATAAACAGTATTGTTCACAATGTATTTCTGGCTCTGGACATTATTTTTACAAGTATTCCCACTCGTCAATATCTGATGATTTGCTGATCTATAAATCAGTCAGGTTTATTATTATAGATATCAATGTTAGAAAAGTTTCCATGTTATTGAAAGGGTCCTAGACAGATTAAAATTGAGTTGATCTAGACAAAAGATAAGAAAAAAAAATCTGATCATGGGGTTTAGAATCTTTGATTACTTGTTGATGATGTTTTATTTCTGCAATGCATAAAATTGTATGTACAATGCTGATTCCACCTACACTGAGACAAGAATTGCATTTAATTGGAAGTCATTCCCTCTGAAATTATTTTTAACCTTAGGTTAACAGTTTCATATACTCCACTTGCTGGAGGGTATATCTTAGTTGCCTGATTAGATTACATTTCTAGATACACCTTGGAAGTCACAGAACAATTAACCCTCCATTGTTTAAATTATTTTGTAGAATAATGGACTATAAATAAGTGTAGCTATTCTTATGTTATATGTCATAAAAGAAAACTTGCAAACCCCAAGCATATTTCCTGTATATATACTCAAAACAAAATTGATCTATGTAAGATTTCCTCAAAGTTTTTATATGGAATTTGTATTTAAAAATGAAAATGGGATAGGAGATATATGAGACATTATAGAATAATGAACTGAAGATACTTTGGGGACACTAATATAGATCTTGGAGATACATAATTGATGACAGATTAGATAGATAGATAGATGATAGATGGATGATAGGTAGATAGAAGTCAGACTAGCTAGGAATCTTGCAATCCAAGAGAAGACACAGTGGTTAGTTCTTAGCTTTTGTTTTTGCCATATGAGTCCCATCCTTGGTACTGAAGAAGACAGAAATCAGAAAATAACTTTAAAATTCCTGCTGTCTTTTTCTAAAGGGCAAAGAAAGGGACAGCCTCAGACAGCAGAAAACTTTTAGAAAACTGTTACACTCTTTGAAAAATACCAGTGGAATTTTGATGGGAATGGTATTTTTCAAAGAGCTGGAGAAAATAATCCTAAAATTTGTATGGAATCAGAAGAGACCCCGAATCACTAAGGAAATGTTGAAAAACAAAAATAAAACTGGTAGCATCTCATTACCTGATTTCAAGCTTTACTACAAAGCTGTGATCACGAAGACAGCATGGTACTGGCATCAAAACAGACACATAGACCAATGGAACAGAGTAGAGAGCCCAGATATGGACCCTCAACTCTATGGTCAAATAATTTTCGACAAAGCAGGAAAAAATATACAGTGGA
>PISX010010587.1:0-69601 GCA_004024625.1 Mellivora capensis
AGATACCTACAGAAAAAATTTGAAAATGCCTGAATAACAATGTGGACGTCTCTGACGTCTCAGGTGGGAGGCATCTGTATGGGGGATAAGTCACTAACAGCATCCATGCTCAAGGCAGGAAAGAGACCCAGATCTTGGTTTGCATCCCAGCCCTGTCAGTTACTGCGTGTATTTTGGACACGTTACTTAATTACTACACAAAGGGTGATAACCACACCTCTGGAGGTTTGTTGGAAGATCACTGAGATGTGCAGCACCTGGCACATAGTAACAGCTAAATCAATGAGCTTTATTATTATGTCAATATTATGTCAAGAAAATAGAACAGCAAAAGGGAAATGAGCCGAAATAATATAAAATCTGTGCAATAATTAACTGGCATAATCATTAAGTTGTAAAATTATTGCTGGTGTATGTTATTGTACGTGTCTATTGATCACACATAAAATTTAGTCCACTCCTTTACCAAATAAATGACAAGAACAGATGCTTGAATAAAGGAATGAATCATCACCTTGCCCTCTTGCTAATGTTCTTTTGCCCCCAAAATGCGTTGTTACCACTAAAATGGTTTTGTCACTGGTACTGTCACTAGGGAAATTTTCAAAGAAGCTATAAAGAGCAGTATCAAATCCATAGTCTTGAACAGAATTGTTTTTCTAGATTTAAGAGGAGAGATCATGGCTGAAACTAAGATACAACTTTTTTTAAAAGATTTTATTTTTTTTAAAGATTTTACTTATTTATTTGAGAGGGAGAGAAAGGGCAAGCACACACAAGCAAGAGAGCACAAGGGGCAGGAAGAGGCAGAGGGAGAGGAAAAGGGAGAGGGAGAGGTAGAGGGAGAAGGAGATTCCCCGGAAGCAGATTCCTCGCTGAGCAGGGAGCCTGATGCAGGGATCCATCCCAGGGCTATGGGATCATGGCCTGAGCTGAGGGCAGACACTTAACTGACTGAGCCACCCAGGCAATCCTTAAGATTTTATTTTTTAAGTAATCGCTACACCCAACGAGGGACTCAAACTTACAACCCTGAGATCAAGAGTCACACGCTTTTCCAAATGAGCCGGACAGGGGCCCCAAGAAACAACTTCTTGAGCAGTATTATAAAGGAACACATAAGGGCTTCCATCCTTAGACACTTTTAAGAAGACAATGCTCCAGCTGAAAACATCATCTTCATCTGTGGTAGCCTGCCCCCAGGATAGCCTCTACTGACCCTTACTCCCCAGCACATGCCCTTCATTACTCTCCTGCCCAAATTCAATCACGGCTGGCCCTGAACATGGCTGACGTGATGTTTGAGTTCCAAGGGTGTGTTATAAAAGGCACTTCAGCTTGTGCTTCAGTCTTTCAGATCGATCACTTGCTCCAGAAAAAGCCAGTTGCCATGCTGTGGTAACACTCAAGCTGTCTGTGGGAAAGCCCATGTGGCCAACAGACTAAGCCAACTTGCCAGACATGTGAGAGAACCGCCTTGGAAGTGGATTCTCCACTCCAGATAAGTCTTCAGACAACCACAGCCCTTGCCTACATCTGACTGCAATCTTATGAGACTGAAACAGAAATGCCTGGTTGAAACCCACCTGAATTCCTGACTCCAAAATTGAGTGAGAAATAATACATGACTTCCATTGTTTTAAGCCACTGTTTTTTTTGTTGTTGTTTTTGTTTTTTTGTTTTTTAAATATTCTCCAAGCCCAATGTGGGGCTCAAACTCATGATGCTGAAATGAAGAGCTGCAGGCTCTATTGACTGAGCCAGTCAGGCTCCCCAAATACTTTTTTTTTTTTTTTTTTTAAAGATCTTATTTATTTGAGAGAGACAGAGCATGAGCAGAGGGAGGGGGAAAAGGAGAGGGAAAGACTCCCCTCTGAGCGCAGAGCCAGATGTGGGCTCAATTCTAGGACCCTGAGATCATGACCTGAGCTGAAGGCACACACTTAGCCAACTGAGCCACCCAAATACTTTTTTTTTTTTAAAGTAAACTCTACCCCAATGTAGGGCTTGAACTCATCACCCCAAGATCAAAAATCACATGCTCTACCAATTAAACCCACCTAGCGCCCTTGGTGTGTACTTCTGGAGTTATTTGATATGCAGCAAAAGATAGCTAACATTTCATCAATAACAGTTGTTTTTTACTACTGTACAAAGTATCCTACTTATAGGCTGAACCACATGATCATTCCAGATAACTTCTTTATAGCTTTAATTTTTAACAGGTTGACATGTCATTAACTCTATGTCTTTTCCTATAAAAAATTTTTTTAAAGATTTTATTTATTTGACAGAGAGATCACAAGTAGGCAGAGGCAGGCAGAGAGACGGGGAAGCAGGCTCCCCACTGAGCAGAAGGCAGAGGCTTAACCCACCGAGCTACCCAGGACCCCTTCCTATAAAGTTCTTTGAAAAAAATTTGGGGGGGGGGCACCTGGGTGGCTCAGTCAGTTAAGCATCTGCCTTTGGCTCAGGTCATGATCTCAGGGCCCTGGGATTGAGACCCACCTCGGACTCTCGGCTCAGCAGGGACTCTACTTCTCCCTCTCACTCCCTCTGTGCTCCTTTCCCCCTCTCTCAAAGAAAATCTTAAAAATTTTTCTTAAACAAGATTTTATTTATTTAGAGAGAGGGAGTGTGGTGGGAGGAGGGAGGGAGAGAGAGTTTCAAGCAGATTTTGCAGTGAGTGCAGGGTCCCTTGCAGGGTTCAGATCCCATTATCCTGAGATCACAACCTGAGCCAAAACCAAGAGTTGGACGCTTGAATGACTGTGCCTCCCAGGTGCTTCAGCTTTTATTTATTTATACTGGAGAGAGAGTAAGAGTTATGCATATGAGCAGAGGGAAGGACAGGTGGATGGAGACGAGCTTTTCCTATAAAATTCTTATATGACGGGGCGCCTGGGTGGCTCAATGGGTTAAGCCTCTGCCTTCGGCTCAGGTCATGATCTCAGAGTTCTGGGATAGAGCCCCACATCGGGCTCTCTGCTCAGTGGGGAGCCTACCCCCGTCTACCTCTCTGCCTACTTGTGATCTCTGTCTGTCAAATAAATAAATAAAATATTTGAAAAAAAAAATTCTTATGTGACAAGGACAATTAGCCAATCAAATATTTAATGAACATCCACTAAGTTAAGGTATTATTCTAGGCACTGTGCTGATCAAAAGGTATGATAATGTTATTGATGATAAAAACAATAGTAAAAATAATGACAGACACGAAAACTAAACATGTATTGTCTTAGTGTTCTAGACACTGTACATATATACTCTCCCTTAACTTAAATGTATATTACCAAATGTTTTGCAATTTTTTATGCAATGTTTTTATGACCAGAAAGGTCATAGTAAGTTACACTCCATCTGCAATGTTTAAGAACAAACTCACTGCAGATGTTTATCTACCAGCACTTAAAAGTTTTCAAAAAAACCCGATAGGTGAAAAATAGAAGTTTAATCTGCATTTCTATGATTACCAGGTCTTAAAATGTTAAGCACCTTAAAGTTTTGTCTGACATATGTTACAATGTTGGCACTGTGTTTACTTGACATTTTTATAGTCAAGTCAATCTCTTCCTTTGTACTTTCTTCCAACACTTTCATAATTAAAAGGCTCTTTCCTATCCCTGGATCAATTAAATTTTCGCTTGCATTTGTTTCCTACTTTATGGTTTTATTTTTTATACATTTAGTTGTTTTTTGTGGCAGGACATAGGAATTTTTCCCCCCCATAATCATGTCTCCTTTACTATTAAGTTTTTCTTTGCCCACTGATTTATGATGCCACCTTTATTATCTTAGTAATTCTTATATTACTTGGGTATGGTTGTGAGCTTTATAATCCTTTCTCATTGTCTATTGGTTTCAATGTTAGTACTATGCTTTAAAAAAAAAAGATTATTTATTTATGAGAGGGACAGCGGGAAGAGAGGCAGAGAAACAGAGAGAGAGAGAGAGAGTCCAGCAGACTCCCTGCTGGCACAGAGCCCACTATGGGGCTTGTCTCACAACTCTGAGATTATGACCTGAGACAAAATCAAGTATGGCTTAACTGACTAAGTCACCCAGGTGCCCCCATACTACATTTTTTTTTATTACTAACTTTTACTCATTCATTAAAAACCATCACATTCTCCTCCTGGAAGCCTCCCTGATTCTTCCAAAAAGATAAGAATGCTGCTTCCTTTTTCACCTTCATAACATAAAATTTTCTCTTGTATCACAGTTAACAGGGCTGATTTTATCCAATTATATTTTTGAGAGCACGGAACAGGTGTATTATACATTCATTAAAATTTGATTATTGGATTTGTATTAAAAGGTAGTGATGGCAAAACAGGTCTAGCTTGGCAAAAAAATTGAAAATACACAGTTCCTTCATTTCAACAAACATCATTGTGCTACCCCTTATGAAAAGATTATAAAGGTGAGTGAACCCTAGATTCTGCCTTAGGGAGTTCACCATTAGGGCAAAGAGACATGCGAATATCCATGATTAAATAGTGTGACTAGTGTAAAATAATCACACACGAGGAAAGAGAAAAGAAAAAACTAACTGAGCAGGTAGTGGGCAGAGTTTCAGAATAGTAGACACAACTATGAGCTGGCTTTATGGTGCTTCTTAAATGTCAAAGGAATTTGTAATAAATTTGAACGACAGTGCATCAGCTCAGAACCTTTAACAGATTTTACATTAATTTAACATTCTTCGGTGCTCGCTTCGGCAGCACATATACTAAAATTTATCCTTCTCTGCAGAACTTTTTAAGGAACCCTAACGTAGTTTGCGTAGTATGGCCAAGCTGAAGAGCTCTGCTTGGAAGCTGTTTCCTTAGCGCGAACGTGAGATGCTTTGCACAGGATACAGGTTCGAATAAATGCAAAGTGTGTGACTGCGTGAAAATCAGACGTGGGGATAAGATATAAACCTTTACCAGTATCAGGTACTATAATCCACTCACCTGCGTTAGTTTAAAAGCTATGAGAACTGAATCCTTGTGAGGGGGCACAGTTCCAGCCACTAGCTTCACCGCTCAGCGCCCCAGAGGCCCAAGACAGGCTTAAGGCAAGACCAGGCCAGATGTCAAAGCAAGAACTACTGACGTCATGTAAGCGTGACGTCACCAGCACTGACGCAGTCTCACAGGGAGGGGCCTCTCAGCTCACCTCAGAACGCAGTCAGGTCCGAGGAGCAGCGAGTTGACTGTCTTGCGTTCTGCCCCAAAGGTCCGAATGGTCAGCGCTGCGGGAACCGAAGAGCCAAAGCCGCTCCGGAGCTGAAAACGGACCACTTCCCTCCTTCCTCGGCCCTTACGGGCGTCCTCTCTAAGGCCCGGGCGCGGTCCAGGCAGCAGCGCGCTCACGAGCCCGTCGCTTGCGGCGGTCACGCGCACGTACGCTGGTGCGCACGTTCCCTGAGAACCCGGAAGTGCGAGGGAGAGGAGAGCCACGTGGGTGGAGCTGGATCGCGGCTCGCATGGGGGAGTCTATCCCGCTGGCCGCCCCGGTCCCGGTGGAACAGGCGGTGCTGGAGACGTTCTTCTCTCACCTGGGTATCTTCTCTTACGACAAGGCCAAGGACAATGTGGACAAGGAACGAGAGGCCAACAAGAGCGCGGGGGGCAGCTGGCTGTCGCTGCTGGCGGCCTTGGCCCACCTGGCCGCGGCCGAGAAGGTCTATCACAGCCTCACCTACCTGGGGCAAAAACTAGGTACCTCCGCCCCGCCCCCCGTGCCCTTTGAGGAGGAAGGAAAGGGGTTATATTCCCCGATCGGCCGTGGCTTGGGTTCCCCGTCTCACTCCTAGCCTCAGGCTCAACTTGGCACTCCCAGATCTCCTCCCACCGTTCCCTTCCTCCCCTCGGCTTCCACAAGCCCCGCCCACCGGCCTCCCCTGCTGATAGATTGGCCGCCGGGTTGGAGGCTCTTTTCAGGGCTGTGTCTCAAATCGAAGGGTGTATCCGTTTTGCTCAGTGCATGGATTGGTGCCATAAATGAAAAGTTAAGCAGACTGTGTGTCTTCGCTCTTCTGACCAGTGACAACTGTGGCCAGAGGAGCAAAACTTGGCAATACAACCTAGTTAGAATTAAGGAACACTTTTGTCTAGCCTCTTGAAGTTAAGGCCCCTGCGAGTTAAAGACAGTCCTACCCCTTCTAGGCCGTCAATAAATATTTAATGAATGAGGAAATAAATGAATACTGGAGAGGAAAGGCAAGAAATATGCCTAACACTAGCAAGAGGGGACTTAAGGGGAAAATGGTAAACACTCCTATCATTCCATCATAAATCTTGGCCCTGAAAATAAGATGCAAGAGCTGATTCGACCGATTTTCACTAGTAGAAACAATTAGTATGAGTAGATCAGAAGGAAATAAAATATGTGAAAGCCAAGAGTATGCATATAAAGTATTACTACTTATAATTGCCAACAATCAATATGAATCCCAGAGCTTTCAAAGTTAGTATTTTGGTCCATTTTTAGACCCTTTAATTATCAGAAGCACAGAGTCTGGTGTGAATGAAGAACACATATATGCAATAAAGAATAGAAAGGTAAAGTTGAGTGCAGATTCCATTTTGATTTTTAGGGACCCATTTCTTTGTATGGCCTGAAGGTGGCCATGTACATACTGCTTTCAGTAAACACCCAAAGGGCAGGGCTTTCTGAGATCTTAACTTCTGCCTTAGGTGTTTAAATAATTTGTTGCGTACGTTGACTTACCAGCAAAGTGCTTAGATAGAATCGCGGTGTGTATTTTTTCCACCCCTTTTTACAGTGGCAGTTCTCACAAATTTGCAGTTGCTGTTGAAATATTATTCCCCTTTCTACAGATTAGCAAATTGTCTATACGCACTTGTGTGGGTAGGTGACAGGTCTCAAAACAGAATACCTGCCTTTGAACTGTCAGATTGTGTTTTTATACGTATGATTTATTCTTAAAAATTGCTGTATTATAATTTAAAAATACTTTGTATATACAGTTGACCCTTGAACGATAGGGGTTTGAATTGCATGGATCCACTAATACACGGATTTTTTTTTTATAAATACAATATAGTACAACAAATGTATTTTTTTATCCTTCATGATTATCTTAACGTTTTCTTTTCTCTAGCTTACCTTACTATAAGAATATAATATATAATACATGTAACATATAGCATATGTGTTAATCTATTGTTTATGTTATCAGTAAGGCCTCAAGTTGACAATAAGCTATTAGTAATTAAGTTTTGGGGGAGTCAAAAGTTGTACTCGGATTTTTGACTGCTGGGGTAGGTCAGCTCACTAACACCCCCTCCACCACTCCTGGCATTGTTCAGAGGCCAGCTGTATTTGGAAATGGGGAGAATTCTGGCTGTAAAATTGAAGGTGGGTAATTTTCTGTCAGTTTTAGTTGTATTTAGATACTGTCACCTCATGAAGAATGGTGATTGGTCCCAGTCCCATGATTCTTAGTTTGTTTAAGCTCATCTATGATAATTTGATAAAGCCCATGGACATATATGGAATACATATGGGTAATACAATTTTGCATTTAATCTCTGAGGGTTCAGTTGGATTTCCTAAAGCCTATTGATGGACCCCAATTTAAAAATATGCTATGCCAGTTTAAGGTGTATGTGTCTGGTTTCAGGTAAACAGAACTGCACTGTGTGTAAGAGCACGTGTGAGATCATCACTGTCTCTGCCTTGGGTTCTGTGAAATGGCCCTCATTATGTATATGTGCTGCCGAAGCGAGCACTAGCCCTCATTATATAAAGTCGTTAGTTCTGCATAGACCCCCAGCTTACATGGATGAACCTGAAGACTGCACCTTGAAATGGACCCAGGAGCAATTTATACTATGAAACATGCCCAGGCCTGGTTCCGCTCCCAGGTGATCTGTGACTTCTAAGTGAATGTTCCTGAGAATGGCATGTTTAACTTTAATGCCTCATTAACTTATTCACATGTATAGTAAATGTAGGTTCCAGATTTTATTTTATTTTATTTTTTTAAAAGATTTTATTTATTTATTTGACAGAGATCACAAGCAGGCAGAGAGGCAGGCAGAGAGAGAGGGAGGCAGGCTCCTTGCTGAGCAGAGAGCCCGATGCGGGGCTCGATCCCAGGACCCTGGGATCATGACCTGAGCCAAAGGCAGAGGCTTTAACTCACTGAGCCACCCAGGGTGCCCCTAGGTTCCAGATTTTAAATTTTAACTTTGTATCTTGCAGTTTTTTGATACTGGAATGTTTGTGATATTAGCATGCTTATGACTTTGTGACTTTTTTCTTGAAAACTTATGAAAAAATTTTTGTGTTGCCACTTAAGACATTTCCATGTTCTTCAAATACTTTGCTAATTAGAATGTATTTTTTAAAGCAAAACAAAAAGTTTTATGTGTATTTTTAAACATTTAAAACATGGTCCAAGAAAAGTGAGTCTTTATCTGACCTCACTCTTGTGACTGGTTGTTTATGAGAGACCTTGGCAGTGAATCCTGATTATAGATGCCTGTATGGGCAAACACTTTAGGCAAAGGACAGATCTGACAGCGAGCCTTCTGCTCCTGTATTGGCTCAGTTCTGAAAAACTCTGGGTGGGCCCCTTACTTTAGAGCTTTCTCTTTCCTTCGAGGGGAGAATATACCTGTTTGGGGAAGGATCAATGATAAAAATACGCCATCTCAATGCTTTTGGAGGTTTTTAGGTCATACTTTCTCCCTTTTTGTTTAATTATTGGAGGGTTTTCTCAATCTCTGGTTGCTAGAATTGAGCATGGTAGAAAATGACTTGAGAACCGGTGTTTATAAATTATCATTAACAATAAGTTGTGGGATACAATACTCAGACATTTTACATACTCCTTTAGTATACTTATTACTTGAAATTTCATCATGTGAGATGGACTCCTGAAATCTTGAGAAATAATGAGGATTCAATACATAGAACCTTCTGGAAATAATTCAAAATAATCATACTTTATAAATCCAAAAAATTGTAAAGAGGGAGATGTCTGGTGTCTCTGGTTCCTTGTTTCTCAGTAAGAAGGAAAGCCAGTCTCCATTGGATATTCCTAACCAGGGTAGTCAACAAGTAGGACTGTGCTCCTCAGAGCTTTGAGAAAAGAGACCTGTTTAGAAGAAATTCATTAGTGGTCTCTCCCATCCTCGTAGTGTCACTTGGTTTCACTACTAGTGATTGATGTTTACTGATAAGCTTTTCAGGGTATTCTTTGTGTTTCCACTCCCTCAGATAAGGGTTATCTGATGAGGAAAGGTATTCCTTTTTCACCCAGAGTTAAAATTGTCACCAAGGCCACCCTATTAACAGCAGAGGTGAATACACGGTTGAGGTCACCTAGCTAACTATCAAATAGGTAGCTATTTTTTTTTTACAGTACATGAAGCTCCCAACTTACCATAGTTTTAGAAGTCCAATTAGTAGTATTTAGAATTTTCTTACATCAGTTATAAATGGAAGAAAAAGGGATTAGTGATGGAATACTCCCTTTGCTCCAGGCACATTACATACCAAATGGTATTTTATTTTGTCTTCTTGGCTCTATTACTAGTTTCATGTTAAAAACAACTAAGGCTCAGAGTGGCTAAGTCATTGGCACATTACACAGCTTCTAAGTTCAGAAGCTGGAATTTGGAACTAAGTTGGTCAGACTTCCAAAGCTTTTAGGTTTTTGGGTTGTTGTTGTTTTTTTTTAAGATTTTATTTTTAAGTAATCTGTACACCCAATGTTGGCTCAAACTCACAGTCCTGAGATCAAGAGTTGCACACTCTGCTGACTGAGCCAGCCAGGTGCCCCATGGATTTTGCATGGTACTCTCATCTCGTTACCTACCTAACCTAAGAGAATTTTTTCCTAAACTTGGGCACAGAGGTCTATTTATTCCATACTGTTGCTTCACAAAAACTGTAAGGTTAGACTGAAGATAGACAGGGAGGGAGGGCAAAACCCTTCAGGGTACAATCCTGGGTGGGATGTGACTGCTGGGGTCAATCCAGCTGCACCACGTGGCTTTTGCGGCTCTTAGTAGGAGAAATGATTTGAATGCAGGTTACTTTGTTTAGGCAGTATATTGAAGGAGACATTTTTAAAATAATAATAGTTTGTGGAATAAGCAGTAAGTAGGGTGACCAACCTTCTAGGTTTGCCTGGTGCCAGGGGGGTTCCCAGGACATGGGACTAAGTCTGGTTTTCCAAGACGCCAGGTTTTCAGTGCTAAAACCTAGAAAGCCCTGGGTAGACTGGGACAAGGTGGTCATAGTAGTAGGAAAGTTTGAAATACAAGCTGGGCTATGAACTAGAAAGAGCATTGTGAAATGATTCATTTGTTAAGGGGATATTTTACAAATGCCTTGATGTGTTTAAAATAGTAATAAGTTTATTCATGAAAGCATCCTGTGTTTATCAAGAGAAAATTAAACTGTCATCCATCTCTTAGGTTTTTATTTATATATTTCTAATATATAAATATTAGATATTAGATAATATTAGATAAGTATATATAACATATATTTCTATATATTTTTATTTATATATTTCTAATTTATATATCTCTAAGAATTACTGTTTTAAACCTGCCCTGTTTCTTTTCATTCTTCTAATGTCTTGCCTGTGACCCTTTCTTTAGTGAGGTGCAGAATTGCTTAGGAAAACATGTACGAACCTGGCTCTATAATTATTAGAAATAGAGTCGATCATATATTAATACAGAGCAAGGAAGTGATCTGCCACTTGATCCTTTTTAACTGTTGAAAGGGATGTATTTGGTCTTTTTTTTTTTTCCTTATTTCCTTTGGAACCCCTGAATTACAACAACAGTTACTATAATTGCTTCCTGCTCTTAATCATTCACAAAGTGGTGCTTGCTTTGTTATAACCTATAGTGTCAACCTTGTCAAGAGTATTAAAGATTTCTGGGTGCCTGGCTGGCTCATTCAGAGGAGCGTGCAATTCTTGATCTCAGGGTTGTGAGTTCAAGCCCCATGTTGGGTTTAGAGCTAACTTAAAAACAAAACAAAAAAAAAAGTACTACAGATTTCCTTTTTTCTGCTGGGATCCCAGTAGTCTGTGTTCTTGTGTAAGGGAAATACGTGTATGTATATTTTCCATTTTCTGGTATGGCTTAAAAGATAAGATTCAAAGGAAAATGCAACTCTAAAGCAGAAATAATATTTTCTGATTTATCAGGAATAACAATAGTGTTTTCCAATTAGGTATTCTCTTTTGTTTTAAATACATGTCTGGGGAAGGAGAGCTATTTAGCTCTAGGTAGATGGTACCTGCTAGGTCAATTAATCTCTGAAATAAATATGAATCCTCATTGAAATGGGATAAGGGAGAGTTGATACCTGGGTAAGGAAATCATACACAGGTCTGTTGTTACACTAATGAGTTGCACCAGACATTCATTTCTTTTCCCCAGTGAAATTATGAATCTTAAATATATAAATTCCAATCACAGGAGTCAGAGAATATGATAGATGATATTAACTCTCTGAGCTCAACAAACTCCACTCCTTTCCTTTTGGATGCTGGGAGGTGTTTGGTCCTTCTGGGTTCTCTTCCTCACTTGTTATGTGCTAATGTCATTTGCCTCCCAGGGGGCCAGTCCTTCTTCAGCCGGAAGGATTCCATCCGAACCATCTACACGTCCCTGCACAATGAGCTCAAGAAGGTGGTGACTGGCCGGGGTGCCCTGGGTGGGACCGCCCCCCACGTGGAGGAACTACTTTCCCACCTGTCAGAGCAGCTCTGCTTCTTTGTTCAGGCCCGGATGGAGATCGCAGACTTCTATGAGAAGATGTACACCCTCAGCCCGCAGAAGTTCATCAACGCTGAGGAGCTCGTTGGCCTCCTGGACACCATCCTCAAGAAGTACAGCTCCAGGTGAGTGTAGGTGAGGAGGGAGGAAGGGACACACAGGGCAGCCACACACACACACACACACACACACACGCGTGCGCGCGCGCTCCCTCCCCGCACTCTTATGAAGAAAATCTATGATGAAATGACTGCAAAGGGAAGAAATTTTTTTTTAAAGATTTTATTTATTTATTTGACAGATAGAGATCACAAGTAGGCAGAGAAGCAGGCAGAGAGAGAGGGGGAAGCAGGCTCCCCGCTGAGCAGAGAGCCCGATGCAGGGCTCGATCCCAGGACCCCAGGATCATGACCTGAGCCGAAGGCAGGGCTCTAACCCACTGAGCCACCCAGGCACCCCGTCATTTTAAAAATTTTGTACGTAACTAATTAAGCAACAGGTGAACATTAGGTACCTTCTTTTGGGCTTCATTAACACCATGCTGGGTGGATACTTCTTTAAGCAATGGACAAAGACCAAGAATGAAGTCATCCTTGAAAGATATAATGGATTTTGCTGCTTATGAAAGAGTTCACACAAGGGGAGCATTGTATATAAAATAATATGGGTTTTGTTTTTGTTTTTGACTAAACCATTATTCAAATAAATGTCCCTTTCAAAGTAATCACATTGGTGAGTTATCCACTTAGTCCTCAGATGTAACCATTACTTACCATGGGTTGGAAACTTCTTCATAATTGCTTTCAGCGCCTGTGGAATAGTTCTGGTTTTGTTTTAAACTTTCTCAGTGGAGACAGGTATCTGTGTTTTTGAGGAGGGCATACTTAAATTTTTTTTAATAATCAAAAGGCTATTTGTAGCCAATTTAATTTTTTTTAAAGATGTCAATTAGCTGGAAAATTTGTATTTGAAGGAAATTGCTACTTTTACTTGAAAAAAAATGAGCCCGGCTCTAATGTATTCCTCAGTGCCTGAGCCAAAAAATAGTACGCAAGGAATTTGAGAAGTACTGTGGGTTATTATTCAGCTGTAGAAGGGAATGAAGTATGGACACAGGCTACAACATGCACGGACCAGTTACAAAAGATACCATATTCTGTCATTCCAATTACAGGAAATGTCCAGAATAGGCAAAGTCATAAAAACAGAAAATAGATTATAAATGACAGACTTGGAAAATTTTTGTCAGGAATTAGGGGGGAAGGTGAGAATGGGGAAGTGACTGCTCATGGGTATAGGGTTCCTTTTTGGGGGGTCATGAGACTATTCTCAAATTAGATAGTGGTGATGGTTGCACAACTCTGACTATACTAAAACCAACGGTAAAAAGTATACTTTATGTATATAAGTTAAGTAGTAAAGCTATTATGAAAAAAGAAATAAAGCTGTGCAAGGAACATACAAAAATTCTTCCCCTGGACTCATATTATTAAATGTTGCCATGTTTGCTCTCTTTCTCTTTGTATATAATTTTATCCCCCCCTCTCTGAATTGTTTGGAAGTTAGATGCAAACATCATGACACTCTATGCCCAAATACTTGGATTGTATCTTCTAAGAATTAAACAAAACTGTAGCATAGTTTTCCTACTCAGGAAATTTAGCACTAATTTTTTTTCTACTATCAGCAGTAAATAGTATTTAGATTTCCCCAATTATCTACAAAATGTCCTATTATTTTTTATTGTCATATATTTTCTGTTTTTATGATATATTTTGGATTTTTGTTTTATCTGTTTTTACTGGGTAATACATTAATATGGCTCAAAATTTATAAAATATGAAAGAATACATAGTGAAAAGTGCCCCTTTTCTTCATCTACCTAATTCCTTTCCTAAGAGGCAGTGAATGTTGTTGGTTTTTTTTCTTAAAGATTTTATTTATTAAACAGAGAGAGAGAGAGCACAAGCAGGGGTAATGGCAGGCTGAGCAGGCAGACGGGGAAGCAGGCTCCCTGCCAAGCAGGGAGCCCAATGCGGGACTTGATCCTAGGACCCTAGGATCATGACCTGAGCTGAACGTGGATGCTTAACCGACTGAGCCACCCAGATATCCCAGTGAATGTTGTTTTAGCAAGTTCTTCCTATCATTCTTGAGAGATAGTCTGTGCATATAAATATACATATTTTCTTTTTTTAAAACGAATTTTACATGTTAACAAATTTTCTATGTTTGGAACTATTTTATTTCTTCCTCAAACCTGATTGGTACATTTTTTAAAATAATTTTTTGAAATGCAGAAACAAAAATACTGTTGGAGATGTGATTCTTAAAGGGAATCTCATGTGGTGATTCCCAAATACTAACTTGACAGTGATCTGCCGAACAGTTTGGGAGACTTAAAAGAAAGAACCATACTTGCCCCTTGTCCCCGCCCTGCCCTTCTTCCCTGAGGGTTAAGAGTTAGTGATTCTCAATTGGGTGCCCAGAAACCTGGTATGTTTTAAAAGTTCCGGGGCGCCTGGGTGGCTCAGGTCATGATCCTGGGGCCCTGGGATCAAGCCCCGCATCGGGCTCCCTGCTCAGTGGAAAGCCTGCTTCTCCCTCTCCCACTCTCCCGGCTTATCTTCCCTCTCTTGCTGTGTATCTCTCTGTTAAATAAATAAATAAAATCTTTAAAAAATAAATAAAATAAAATAAAAGTTCCCTGTGATACTGAAAATAGTCTCCATGAAAAAAAAATTTTGATAAATAAGGGAAAGATACCAACACTGGGATATACTAGGTATTGAACCTTAACTGTGTGTATGCACGTGCGTGTGTATGTCTTATAGGAATGATTATTACTATTTAACTATTTTCATTTTTATTTGATTAGGTTTGTGATCTATCCTTTTTGTACCTTCTTTGAAACATCCCACTTCCCAGACCTTTGAGAATTTCTTCCATTTTCTGCAAAAGCCCAGTTTTCA
Source organism: Mellivora capensis (assembly GCA_004024625.1). NCBI lineage: Eukaryota > Metazoa > Chordata > Mammalia > Carnivora > Mustelidae > Mellivora > Mellivora capensis. The sequence goes on from PISX010010587.1 coordinate 14,744, forward strand.
TTCTTGAAGCTTTTAGGGCAGTACTTGGCTATACCAGGTACTGAGTGGACACTGATAGACTCGAGGGAGCCAGGGGCAGTATCACCCAAGGTCAAGGTGTTTCCATCTGTCTGTATTCTCCACCCATGCTGCCTTTATCTAATTACTGATTATAGATACATCCAACCCTAAAAATTATCTTAATTAGAAACCTGAGGTTAATTTGAATAACTTAAATTCCTTAGTTAAAAAATTCTGAAAAGTTGAAATTCTGTATAATATGTTGATTTTGGGGGGAGGAGGTGGAATTATTTTAGGTATAAATTAACATACTTTGCCTTTTGCCAGGTTAATATCCTTTATTTCTACAGACCTTTTTATTTCTTCTTCATAATATCCTTTTTTCTGTAGACCTTTTTTTTTTTAAGATTTTATTTATTTATTTGACAGACAGATCACAAGCAGGCAGAGAGGCAGGCAGAGAGAGAGGAGGAAGCAGGCTCCCCGCTGAGCAGAGAGCCGGATGTGGGGCTGGATCCCAGAGTCCTGGCCAAAGGCAGAGGCTTTAACCCACTGAGCCACCCAGGTGCCCCTCTGTAGACCTTTCTCCTCCTCCTCCTCCTTCTCCTCTTTCTCCTTCTTCTTTTCTGTAGACCCTTTGATTTGGCATCTGTGCTATACCAAACATGTTTCTTTCATGGTTCCAGTGTTCTAGAGAAGTAATTCATATTTTGTATTCTCTTGTATTGAAAGAGTAAATCCTTTTCCCAAATGACCCAGTTTATCTTTCAGGAAATATTTATTTGCCCCAGTATATCTGATCCATGTCAGGACGCTTCTCCATCTCGTGAATCGTTTGTCTTTCAAATGGTGAAATGCTTTTGTAGTAAAGAATTAACAAGCATGATGTATATCATGGAGTGGCCCTGATTTGAGATGCAGATTCTGTGTGCATTACTGCAAAGGCCAGTCTGCTTTCAGAGATGAAATGGGAAACATGTTTTGTTTTTTTCCTTTGGAAGGCAGTTGTATTCAAAGTAGAACAGTATTAAAGGTTTCCTCCTTTGGCAAACTTATTACATTATTAAGCAAATGTAAATTATTGCTTATGAACCACAGTCATTGAGATGCTTCATTTCTTTTTTTTTTTTAAGACTTTATTTATTTATTTATTTGAGAGAGAATGAGTAAGAGAGAGCATGAGAGAGGAGAAGGTCAGAGGGAGAAGCGGACTCCCCATGGAGCTGGGAGCCCAATGCAGGACTCGATCCTGGAAGTCTGGGATCATGACCTGAGCCGAAGGCAGTTGCTCAACCACCTGAGCCACCCAGGCACCCGAGATGCTTCATTTCAAATCAAATAATTAACATTAATCATTTTTACAGTTTCCACTGTGTGCCCTTAGAAGGAAAAATATGAATTTAGCTCATACAGGATCAGGATGTCTACTATTCCTTGAATACTTTTGAGGAGAGGTAGAACTTGGTGTGTTGTTTTTCTTTTGTTTTCTTTCCAGAGAAAACATCAGTGGAACATTTTTTGATTCTGTAGAATTCATTTTGAATTTACTTACCTCTTTTGTACAGTGAGCATAAAAGAAGATTCTGGTTAATTTTTCTATTTCATAGTTAAACAAAACTGGAAGATGGGTTATAAATGCAAAATATTTACTCTCCTAAGTCGAGAGTAATTCTTAGTAATTCTTTTAAAGAAGTAAGCAAGTATTTATTCATTCCAGACAGCTTTTAAAAATCCCTTTGATGGGGGTGCCAGGGTGGTGTAGTAGGTTAAGCACCAGACTCTTGGTTTCAGCTCTAGTCGTGATCTTGCAACTGGGCTGTAAGATTGACCCTGCCCCTGCATCAGGCTCTGCGCTCAGCAGGAGACTGCTTATGACTCTTCCCCTCCCTCTGCTCCTCCCTGCCCTGTGCCAGCATGTGTGCTCTCTCTCAAATAAGTAAATAAATCTTTAAAAAGAAAAAAAATAATCCCTCTCAGGTGGCAATAATATGCCATTAAGTGACTTATATCCTGTAACCATGACTTTACAGATAGATTTTAAAGAACTTGTTTTTTGGGGCGCCTAGGTGGCTCAGTGGGTTAAAGCCTCTGCCTTAGGCTCAGGTCATGATCCCAGGATCTTGGGATCGAGCCCCGCATCGGGCTCTCTGCTCAGCAGGGAGCCTGCTTCCCTCTCTCTCTCTCTCTCTCTCTGCCTGCCTCTCTGCCTACTTGTGATCTCTGTCAAATAAATAAATAAAATCTTTAAAAATAATAAAGAACTTTTTTTTAAGATTTTATTTATTTATTTGAATGACATAGATCACAAGTAGGCAGAGAGGCAGGCGGAGAGAGAGGAAGGGAAGCAGCCCCCCTGCCGAGCAGAGAGCCCGATGTGGGGCTCCATCCTAGGACCCTGGGATCATGACCTGAGCCGAAGGCAGAGGCTTTAACCCACTGAGCCACCCAGGCACCCCTAAAGAACTTGTTTTTAAAGATTTTACTTTATTTTAGAAGATTTTACTTGAGAGAGAGCATGTGCGAAATAGAGGGGGAGAGAGAGAGAGAGAGAGAGAAAGAAAGGAAGAGGGGGAGGCAGAGGGAGAGGGAGACTCCCCGCCGAGCAAGAAGCCAGATGTGGGACTTGATCCCAGGACCCTGGGATCATGACCTGAGCTGAAGGCAGCCGCTTAACCCACTGAGCCACCAGGCATCCTTAAAGATTTTACTTTTAAGTAATCTCTACACCCAGTGTGAGGCTCAGACTTAGAATCCTGAGACCAAGAGTTACACTCTCCACCAACAGAACCAGCCAGGCACCCCAGAGAACACTTTTAAAAATTGAATTACATAAAGTTTCTGTTTGCATTTTAGGGAGCACAGTTTTTTTATTTTATCTGAATGCTTCAGATGACAGGATTCTCACCAAGGACAGAACTGTGATTTATTTAGGCCTTGTGCCCTTTTTCATTCAAGAAAAGATTTGTGATGATAAGTGAAATTAACTGTTAGTTGTGTGTGTATAGTTCAACAAGGTGACTTTCTGCCCACTGAAAATTTCCTAAGCAAAACCAACCAGAGTGCCATTTTTGTGGGACACAGTCTACACTAGGCATTCAGCATGTATGAATCTTAACAGCCTTGCCCCAGCCTATCTTTTCAAATTTATCTAAGGCCCATCAAATGCTTTAAATTGTACCCAGAGTCTTAGTAAAAAGAAAGAAGCTTCAAAGAGAAATTTTTGAGGATTTTAAGCAGGAGCCAGAAAACAATCCATAATCTAATGTGTTCCCTGTAAGTATTTGCCATTTCCTACTTTGGTTCATTATTTGTTTTGCCTAGTTTGTCCTTGAACTCGGAGGGGAGAAAAAATATCTTTTCTTCGGCCCTTCTAAACTCAATGGGGGCGGGGGGGAGGCTTTAACAAAAGACAAATTACCAAGAGAAAAACATACCAGTGTATTTAATTTAAGTTTTACATGTTAAGGAAGCCTTCATAAAATAGTGTTTTTATGGTAGGTTTTATTGAAAAACAAAATTCAGTTGAGTCCATTTGAAGATGTAAGACTTGTGGGAAAATGTGCCAGGATGAAAAAAGGTCTGAGCTAAGTATCTAAGCTGGGGGAAGCGGCAAGGCCTGTTCTTTCAGATTCCTCTCTGTGTCCCTTGTTTTTGGAGATAAGGATGCTTCCTTCCTTAGAGTAGGGGGAAAGGCTCATTTCTCTTGAGGGTTTTATGACCTGATTCAGGGAAGGGTCAGGAAATCTTTCCTACACTTATTTCTCAAATTCATTCAACTTAAAACAGTCAGTATACCAAGATGCCATATTTTGGGGTAGTATGTTCTGAAGCCCATCACATTGTCATATCATGTATCAGTTGCTGTTGCCACAATCATTCCTTTTTTTTTTTTTTAAATATTTTATTTATTTATTTGACAGACAGAGATCACAAGTAGGTGGAGAGGCAGGCAGAGACAGAGAGTGGGGAAAGCAGGCTCCCCGCTGAGCAGAGAGCCCGATGCGGGGCTCGATCCCAAGACCCCGGGATCATGACCTGAACTGAAGGCAGAGGCTTTAACCCACTGAGCCACCCAGGCGCCCCTGCCACAATCATTCTGTATAAAAGACCACCCTAAGGGTCGAGCGTACAGGCTTGCAAGTCTACTGGAAGTTGGCCTGACAGGCCTGGCTTAGCTGAGTAGCTCTGCTTAACACTCTTGGTCTCACTGGGCTTGGCTTAGTACCATGAGCTCTGGGCTTGGTCTGTTCCTTCCGAGCCCAAGATTAATGGGGAGCCAGCCATCCAGTGGCTCTGGCCCAAGTGCAAAAGGACAAGCCCAACCAAGCTCATTTTCAGCATCAGATCTGTTAACACCCTCTTGACAAGAGCGAGTCACATGACCCAGTCCGTAGTCCAGGCATGGGAAAGTACTCTTCATCTCAGGGGAAGACCTGCAGAATCACATGGCAGAGGGTCTGGAATCAGGGGTGATTAAGAATGCAGCCAGAATGGACATTGGGGAAGGTATGTGCTATGGTGAATGCTGTGAAGTGTGTAAACCTGGCGATTCACAGACTGTATCCCTGGGGCTAATAATACATTATATGTTAATAAAAAATTTAAAAAAAAAAAAGAATGCAGTCAGAAATTTAAGCTCTCCTCTTTACATGGCCAAGTCCTAGCTGCTTTTGAAGTTGTATGGCTCAATTCAAATTCTGTCTCCCTTATGGCTGGCATAATCTTTCAACCAAAAGAAATTGCTCCTTTTTCTAAAATCTTATTTTATTTTGCACCTCCCATAAGAGATGTGTTAACTTCCAATGTGTATCCATCCTAAGTACCTCCTCCTACCTTGGGAAGTCTCTGTAAGGCAAACCTTTGGCTAATGCATCTTTATATCTTCAATGTATTTGTATCTAAAAACTAGTAAAAATTTGGGGTGCCTGGGTGGCTCAGTGGGTTAAAAGCCTCTGTCTTCAGCTCAGGTCATGATCCTGGGGTCCTGGGATCGAGCCCCGCATCAGGCTCTCTGCTCAACAGGGAGCCTGCTTCCTCCTCTCTCTCTGCCTGCCTCTCTGCCTACTTGTGATTTCTGTCTGTCAAATAAATAAAATCTTAAAAAAACAAAACTAGTAAAAATTTTAAATGAGAAGAGACTATAGTTGTTTTTTTTTTTATTGTAGTAAAATATACATAACATAAAATATACCGTTTTGGGGGCTCCTGGGAGGCTTAGTGGGTTAAAGCCTCTGCCTTCGGCTCAGGTCATGATCCCAGGGTCCTGGGATCAAGCCCCACATGAGGCACTCTGCTCAGCGGGGAGCCTGCTTCCCTCTCTCTCTCTCTCTCTGCCTGCCTCTCTGCCTACTTGTGATCTCTGTCTGTCAAATAAATAAATAAAGTCTTTAAAAAAAATACCGTTTTAAGCATATAGTTCTGTGGCATTTAGTACATTCACGTTGTGCTACATATTTGTTTTATTTTGTTTTAAGATTTTATTTATTTATTTGACAGACAGAGATCATAAGTAGGCAGAGAGGCAGGCAGAGAGAGAGGGAAGTAGGCTTCCTGCTGAGCAGAGAGCCCGATGTGGGGCTCAATCCCAGGACCCTGCGATCATGACTTGAGCCAAAGGCAGAGGCTTAACCCACTGAGCCACCCAGTTGCCCCTACATATTTGTTTTCAATTGTTTTAATCTGACTTCTCACATGCATGGAACCTGGATACTTCTTTTGGAAGGAACTCCTTGATGTAGATTTGTGAAAGAGAGTTCTCTCTCTCTCTCCAGACCCCTTTCTTTCTTTTGGCTTTTTTTTTTTTTTAGAGCAGATGTTCTCTGCAAATAGTTGTCAATTTATTCTGAATTCAGACTCTTACAAGCTTGCTGCCATAGTTGAGGTGTGTATCCCCCTATAGTGTGAGTTGTAAATGGGTATGAGGCACAGAGCATAATGGAAATGGGGAAATGATACATCATAATGCTAATCTCAGAGTCTTGGCAGAATAAAATTAACATGAATTTTTAGCTCTTCTTAAGGATGAAAAATAGCTTCAGCATTCACATTCATCCTAATAAATGTTGAACATGTAAACACTTTTAGTATATGTTTATGGAAGAGCTTGTTCAGAATTCTTTCTGGAGATTTGTACAGAGAATTCATGTTCTTTCAAGAAGGTTGGATATAAATGATGATTTCCAATAAAGCAGAAAAATAACTTAGGAGTATTGTTATTTGTGGTAGAATTTTCTTCAATTTCATACTGTTTTCCTGTTATTGAAAGTCTTACTGTGTTCCAAGTTCCTTGGCAGATTTTCTTGATACCCATTATTATAGAATCTTGTGATGCTTTATGGTCGTTAAGTGTCAAAGGGCCTAAAGGCCAAGGAGGTAGAAGCATTTCTTATAATTCAAAGATTTTGAAACGTGCTACAATGAAGTTGTGTGTGTACATATGCATTACATATGTATTAGACTTTCTTTTCTCTTTTTTTAAAGATTTTATTTGTGAGAGAGAGAGAGAGAGCATGAGCAGGGGGAGTGGCAGAGGGAAAGGGGAGAAGCAGGCTCCCTGCTGAGTAAGGAGCCCAATGTGGGACTGGATCCAGAACCCTGGGATCACAACTTGAGTTGAAGGCAGATGCTTAAGCAACTGAGCCACCCCGGTGTCCTTGTATTAGACTTTCTTAATGTTTATTTCAAAGCAGGTAATGTTTGAAGGGTCCAAAGTAGTTAATCAACTCAGCACATGAGCTAGAGAGTTTGAAATCTAGTTTATCTTTCTGATTTTTTTTAAAGATTTATTTATTTATTTTGGAGAAGCAGAGAGTGTAAGAGACAGAGAGTAGGGGGAGGTACAGAGGGAGAGAAGCTTAAAGCAGACTCTCTTCTGAGCACAGAGTCTGATGTGGGGCTTGATCTCACGACCCTGAGATCATGACCTGAGCTGAAATCAAGAGTTTAACACTTAGGTGACTGAGCCATAGGGGCGCCCCTATCTTTCTGATTCTTTGAATGTATTATTAGTCTGAGACCCTCTACCCATATTTTAGCTTTCCTCTCTTAAAGGATATTGAAGGTAAAATGCTGGTAATAGAAAAAAATAATGTGTAGTCATGTAACTATATCCTTATCACATGATAGTGAGTTTCTGTCTTATAATATCTAACTTAGTATGGGCTCTGTAATTAATGTTTAATAATCCCTCTAATTAATGTTTAAATGGATTTTTTAACTCCAGCTATATTTGTGATGATTTTTTTTCTTAACCTTTTCATTGATAAACCAGCATTTTCCTTTTCCGCTGGGGCCAGAACAGCCACATGAGAAGATTCTGTCTTGTTGACAGTGAAGCAATTAACTTACATGGGTTCGGGCCTGTAAATAATCTCCCATGGTGCCTGGGGCATAAGATACGGTTAGTAAATGCTAGATCTTGCCCACATATTGAAAACAGGGTCCCTTGCAGATGCTTCGGGTCTTTGGGAAGAGTATAAGGGCTTGGTGTTGGCTCCTTGAGAAGGAGGGTGCACCGGGCCAGGCAGACACTCAAACCCCCCCACCTCCCCCACAGCATTTCTCAGAAGCAGCAGCCTAAGCAAGAAAGCTCTAAGTGGTCCATACAAGGTCTCCTTACCCATTGTTACAGAACTTCATTTAGATCACAAACAACAGAGGCAGAAAGTAGGATTCAAATCTTAACATAGTTGGTTGCCATGTTTACGGACTCTCTCTGAATCTCTAGTATGTGCCATATGTTCTAAAGATAAAGGGGAACAAAGGGAGTAAGCAGCTTTTCCTTCCTCAGGGAGGAGCTCAGACCAAAGGAGACCATATGTCCCATAAATTCTGTGATGAAGTTACTCAAGTGGAAGACAAGGATTAAGAAACTAGAGGATTCGGGGCGCCTGGGTGGCTCAGTGGGTTAAGCCTCTGCCTTCAGCTCAGGTCATGATCTCAGGGTCCTGGGATCAAGCCTCACATCAGGCTCTCTGCTCAGCAGGGAGCCTTCTTCCCCCCTCTCTCTGCCTGCCTCTCTGCCTACTTGTGATCTCTGTCTGTCAAATAAATAAAATCTTGGGGGAAAAAAAAACACTAGAGGATATGGTCACCTGCCTCAGTCTGGAGAACAGAGAAGACATCTCTAAGGAAATGACTCTGAAACACCAGAAAGAATGTGCTCTCACTTGCCTCGGGTTCTCTGCACTTGGCCTTTCCCTTTTCTTCCTGGAAGGGAGATACTCCCACATCCTCTCCCATTCCGCTACCTGTTATTACTGTTAGCAGTGAATTCGAAAAAAATGTTTTACAGATAGAAGGTAGCAATCCATGAGTCATAAAGTTAATTCAGTGAGTAGTAATCCAATTTTAAACATAAATGTTGAAATGTTAGATATTTTTTATTTAGCTCCCATTTTTTTAAGGTTTTATTTATTTATTTGACAGAGAGCACAAGCTGGGGGAACAGTAGGCAGAGGGAGAAGGAGGCTCCCTGCTGAGCTAGGAGCTCCATGTGGGGCCTAATCCCTGGACCCTGGGATCATGACCTGAGTTGAAGGCAGATCCTTAACTGCCTGAGCCACACAGGCCCCCCATCCCGTTTTTTTTTTTTTTTAAGTGCAACTAAATATGAAGGAAATTTGAGAAACTAGGATTGAATAAGGGCTTACCTTATGGAGTTACCACAATACCTTGTGGAGTTACTATGAACGTTAAGTAAATTTACATGTGTTCCATACACATTTAAGAGAGCTTTTTGTAACTTTTTTTTCCCCCTCTGCCTCTTTAGGACCACATCTTGGAAAAAGGATGCCTTGTTTTGATGATTATGTTAGTTTTTTCCAGAATAAATAAAATAGGTTCAGAGAAAAGTACAGCTAATTTAATTTCTTTGTATTTGAAAGGAAGGTAGTCCCTACTCTCATTTTTTGTTTCAATACCAGGCGATTTCCATAGGAGGATGTGATGCTGACATAATTCTGAGATGGTAAAGTTATGTCAGAACTTTTTATTTTTAATTTTTTTTTTAAGATTTTTTATTTATTTATTTGACAGAGAGAGAGATCACAAGCAGGCAGAGAGAGAGGGAGAAGCAGGCTCCCTGCTGAGCAGAGAGCCTGATGCGGGGCTCAATCCCAGGACCCTGAGATCATGGCCTGGGCCGACGGCAGAGGCTTAATCCACTGAGCCACCCAGGCGCCCCTAGAACTTTTTATTTTTAAATCTGTTGTTTATTTTGTAAGCTAAATAAATAATTTATTAATGAGTGATCCACGCAGGGCATGGGGCCTACTGTGGGGCTTCAACTCATGACCCTGAGATCAAGACCAAGCTGAAATCAAGAGTCGGATGCTTAACTGACTGGCGCCCCAGACCAGCTTTTCAAATGAATCAACATGGAGCCCTTCAGTCATTCCTTTCCCTGCTTCCAAACGTAGTATTATTTGTGTGGCCACAGTGTGTTGTTTTGAGGGTTGAAAATTCCACGTGGAGTAACATTTTCCGCTTATTTCTATTAATTTCCCTTCCCCTCTAGATTTCACCACCCCATCCTCAGTCCTTTGGAAAGCAGTTTCCAGCTGGAAGTGGACGTCCTGAGTCATCTCCTGAAGGCCCAGGCTCAGGTCTCGGAGTGGAAGTTCCTCCCATCCCTGGTGAACTTGCACAGCGCTCACACCAAGCTGCAGACTTGGGGCCAGATCTTTGAAAAACAGCGGGAGACCAAGAAACATCTGTTTGGAGGGCAATCTCAGAAGGCCGTTCAGCCCCCACACCTTTTCCTCTGGCTGATGAAACTCAAAAACATGCTTCTTGCCAAGTTTAGCTTTTACTTTCACGAGGCACTGAGCCGGCAAACGACTGCTTCAGAAATGAAAACACTGACTGCAAAAGCCAACCCAGACTTTTTTGGAAAGATTTCCAGCTTCATCAGGAAGTATGACGCTGCCAATGTGTCCTTAATCTTTGACAACCGAGGTTCTGAGAGCTTTCAGGGTCACGGCTATCACCACCCCCATTCCTACCGAGAGGCCCCTAAGGGTGTGGACCAGTATCCAGCCGTGGTGTCTCTGCCCAGCGACAGACCTGTCATGCACTGGCCCAATGTCATCATGATCATGACAGACCGCATGACCGAGCTGAACAGCTTGGAGAAGGTGGTCCACTTCTATGATGACAAAGTTCAGAGCACCTACTTCCTAACCCGCCCGGAGCCTCACTTTACCATTGTCGTCATCTTTGAATCAAAGAAATCTGAAAGAGACTCCCACTTTATTTCCTTCCTCAATGAGCTCTCACTGGCCCTCAAGAACCCCAAAGTTTTTGCGAGTCTGAAGCCTGGCTCCAAAGGCTAGCAGGTGGTTTGTGTGAAAGTTTCGCAAGACTGGAAGGTGTGTTCCTAATTGCTCTAGTGATCTGCTGTGGTCTGTGATTAGAGTTTCCATCCATTCATGCTTCTTTTAGAGCTAAATTAAAGACAAATCCTCCCTAATTGTGTTGCACACTTTATAAGCAATTAAGGCCAATTGAATTAAGTATCCAAAGAGTAATCTAGGAAGTGATCATGGCTACCGTGTCTCTCCATGGTACAGCAGAGGACCTGAAGCATTTTCTCCTATTTTCCTGTGTTTCACGTAGACTGAATATTTATTAGCCTTTGGTTTTTCTTTCCACCTGTTTTACATTGTTCTAAACTTTTTTTTATTCCAATTCCAAATGCCTTCTCCTCTTCCCTCCTTGCAGGACCAGTAAATGGGATAAGATATTAAATGGCCTTTTCAGAATCAAGGACTGGATGTTTTCTATCTCATAAATTAGTAAGTTAACATGAAATTAGTTTTATGTTTCTCATCCACAAATTAATATTTTGGATACCAAAATCAGTGTTTTGGTGAGAAATTTCTGTCGGTTACAGAGATTGAAGGTGAATCAGAATGGTCGCATAGCATCAGTTCTAACAGTTCAGAAGGCTTCCATGACTACTTTAACAGTCATGGGTTCTTTGGGGGTGATCTACACACCTAACTGCATTTGCGTTTACCCTTATAAATCAGAGCGACTTTTTCACTCTGTTTGAAAGTTAGCATAAGCCATAACATGGGGTTTCTTCACTCCTCCCCATGTCATCTACTTGGCTTTCTGTTTTTCATCGTCCTGCTGAGACGTATGTTCATGTTTGGCTCCACTCCCTGCTTATTCTTAGCCTGAAAAAGCATGTAGTCTTCATTTTTCAGCCACTTTTAGACATTCTTGCAACTTAGTCTGCTTTTCTAATATCAGAATGTTGGTATCAATACCTTGTACTTGCTAAACATCAATTGTGCATTCAAAAGACTTCTTCATAGTTGAGTAATCCAATCAGTACTTAATTTAAGCATCTCAGAACTTGGGTTTCAAGACTGTCTCCTCCAGATTATCCTTAGAAGCAGTGATACATCTTAACACATGCTGCCTTAACACTTTCCTTCAGTGGGTGTTCATGGGGACGTACATGGACCCGTAAAGGCCTAATGGGCTATGGGGAACTTCACTTCTAGGTTATTGATTTGGAATAAAAATAAGCCACAAAGAGTCACTGAGTTTTTACTATTTGTTGGTTCCTTCAGTGCTTGTATGCGATGTAACGATCAGCTTGTCCAGTTTCTCATGATCACACAGAGCCAAGGTTTCCCCGGGCTGCCCCAGCAGGGGAGCTGGCGCTGGGCAGAGCTGCTCCCAGCCTGGACCGGGAGGCCTGCCCACCTCAGGCGGGACTATGTGCTAGAAGGACCTACTGGCCTATTTTCTATTTCTTTTCTTTTTGTTTTTTTAAAATCAAAGTCATATATATATAAAAAGGCAGTTTGCTTTAAATAGAAAGTAGTGATTCTGCATTTTATTCACTCAGGTTCCATAAAAATCTGAACATCGAACTTACATAAAAAATTGAAAACAAGTGGAACTAAAAAGTCAAATCGTTTTTCTCCCCTTTTGTGCTTTGCCAAGAAGCTGAAAAGTGTTCATGTATTATTTTTTGTCCTAGATAAAACCATTAGCCTTAAGGATGTGGTCTCCCATGTACCTAAAAGAAATATGCTTCAGTGGAACATGGAAGAAGAGTATAAATAAAACTTGTATATAATATTTAAATAACCAATCCTTGTCTAGAACGTATTTGAAATGTATATTTATTTTTAAACATATTTTGGTTCAAGCCAAGAAACAAAGTGATTCTACTCTGAGATTTGTTCTCTAAAATCAGTAGAGAAATGATCCGCAAAGTCTGTATTTTGCTAATTGAAGAGCAAATCCGCATATTATCTGCAGACTGTTTACTTTGAAATTGTTTCTAAACCACAACTTGATGCGTTTTTATGTGTAAGCGGAAGCGTGGGCAACGCTTACTGAGATTGCCAACATGTCCGTCAAGGAGGGTTCCTTTCAGGATGTCCTTTGGATGCAGGGTGAACGTTCACAACTCTGTCCCCTGGCATCTGACGACGACATTTTAGGGTGTGTGTGAACATACAGTCGTCTCCCCTTACCTGCCATCTTGCTTACCTCGGCTTCAGTTATATGCAGTCCCCGCAGTCTGGAATCTGAAAGCTCGGGCTCCGCCTCCAGACGAATTATCGGGAGGCCAGTCATAGCCTCTCGCTACATCACAATGCCTGCGTCGTTCATATCCCTTTACCTCGCTGCGTCACCATGCTGTCGTCTCGTGTCGTCCAGAGAAGGGAGAGTACCCTACAGTAAGAGATTTTCAGAGAGAGACAGACCACACTCACATAACTGGAATTACAGTGTAGTGTTATAACTGTTGTATTTTATTATTAGTTGCTGTTCACTTCTCACCATGCCTCATTTACACATGACACTTTATCATAAGTATGTGAGTATAGGAAAGATCATAGTATATTTAGAGCTTGGTACTGTGCAGTTTCAGGCAACTGCCTTGAGCATACTCCTCGCGGGTCAGGGGGGCCTCCTGTATAGCTGGATTCTTAACTGAGGAGCCGATACCCTTTACATCATTTCTCCGTGCATTGGAACATCTCGTAGAAAATTTACTTACAGGAAAGAAAAGAGTTGGTAACTCACTGCACTCCTGCAGAGCCACTCATGGGATCATTAGAAAACGTCTGCCCTTTGATCTAGCAGCAAACTTGCCTTGTGTTTTGGCTTATCAGCCTCTGAGCTTGACTTTCTCATCTGTAAAATGGGAATAAGGAAACACGGGCTGCTGCTTTCAAAGGCTGTAAGAATGGAATGACATCATGCATGTAAAAAAGGCTTTGCAAGCTTACTTGGGTTTGAAAACCGTATAAATAAAAGATGGCCCATTCTTTCCTTAAACTCAACACCTCTCCTGTTCTCATCTTTCTCTTCAGATCTGGGGCATACATGTGCTTGCTTCGTCACTGTGTTTGAACAGTACTTAACTAATTTAGAAGAGGAGGCAGGTAGATGCCTAAGCCACTCACCCTCCCTTCCCTCTCTCCTTATTTTACAGTCCTTGCGGTTCTTCCTAAATTTTTATGGCTGGTTGATAGCATCACTTTAGTTCTATAGTCTTACTGATTTTTTCTTTTTCTTTTTTTGGGGGGGGAGGTCCAGTTGCTCTTTTAATTTCCAAGTGAGTTGTGTTAAAATCTCTGTGATGGTAGATGTCTTCCTTTATTTCTGTCGGTTTCTTGCATCTTGTATTTTAAAGCCCTTTTCTTGGGCCCACAGACATCTTTTTCTTTCTCACGTATCAGCCATGTTATTGTGATGAAGTTTCCTGCTTTATCTCCATTACTGCTCCTTGCTTCGAAGTGCATTTTGCCCAGCTTACTTACACTTACTGTTCACATGGTATGTCTTTTCCTATCCTCTAACTATTTGTATCGTTATTTCTAAAGTGCCTATGGTAAGAACTAGAGAGAGAAGAGTGATTAAAAAGAGCAATGGCCACCTCTGTGTGCTGCATTCTGATCAGCTCTGCCTTCTGATCGAAGTGTTTGGTGCATTTCATTACAGACCTGTGAAGTTTTTACAATCAGGACTTTGCTGATGGTATCCCTTCAGCCAGCACTGAACATGCTTTATCATCTTTTTTTTTCCTTTTTTTTAAGATTTTATTTATTTATTTGACAGAGATCACAAGTAGGCAGAGACAGAGACACAGAAAGAGAGGGGGAAGCAGGCTCGCTGCTGAGCAGAGAGCCCGATGCAGGGCTCCGTCCCAAGACCCTGAGATCATGACCCGAGCTGAAGGCGGAGGCTTAACCCAGAGCCACCCAGGCGCCTCTCTTCTCTTTCTTTTTATGTTGGAAGTTAGATTAAGAGGTTTGACCAGATTTCTCTGCCCCCTCTTTTTTTTTGGAGTGACTGTTATGTATTTTATTGGGAGACAGCTAATATCTGGCATTATACTGGCCTAGCATCCCTTAACTCATAATTTTAAAAACTGGCAAGTAGGGTGCCTGGCTGGCTCAGTTGGTAGAGCATTTAACTCTTGATCTCAGGGTTTTGAGTTTGAGCCCCACATTGGGTGTATAGAGCTTACTTAAAAAAAAAAAATCTTAAAAAAATAATAAAATAATGAATTGTATCTTCCTGAGATACTGGGGAATTTTTAAAGAAATGTTTAAGAATGGGGTGCCTGGGTGGCTCAGTGGGTTAAAGCCTCTACTTTGGCTCGGGTTATGATCCCAGGGTCCTGGGATCGATGCCCCGAGTCAGGCTCTCTGCTAGGAAGGGAGCCTGCTTCCCTCTCTCTCTGCCTACTTGTGATCTCTGTCTCTCAAATAAATAAAATCTTAAAAAAAAAAAAAATGTTTAAGAATATATGAGGATTTCTGCCTTCTGCCTCAAGTTTAACCCCAAATTTGAAACAAGGCAGCCGTTTTTTTCCCCTTATCACAAGACACTTCTGTGTAAATGTTATGATCTTCCTTTATTTCTTCCTCCTGGTTCATTTTCTTCTCTCTTAATTACTATTGATGATTTTCCTCTGCTTTTCTCCTTCCTCCCTTCCTCCTTCCCTTTGTTTCTACCTTCCTCACCAATTCCACTTAGTCACTTTTCCCCATGCCTCAGGGTGCTAGGACATAGCCCAGGGGTCTCTGACCCAGTTTTGGAAAGCCATATTTGAAAGTATGAATCTCGATTGTTTTTATAACTAGTCTTTTTCAGGCAGTGACAAAGGAATACATAGAAGGGAAACAGTATGGACACGAAAGGGTGACGATAGTTAAACCCAGTCACTTCATGAACCTACAACACATCAGCCAACTACAGCCAAGGAGTGCTGTGTGTGGTGGCATTTTTTGTGCATTTGTGCATTTTTGTGCATTTAAGTGCAGCTTATGTGGCATTTTTTCATTTTTGGTGTGACAACATACGGCGGTGCAGGACACCCCTTGACCTCACAGCCATCAGGGTCTCAGTCACCCCAGGTTAGGCCAGGGTTGGAGCAGTCCTAAAGCAGCAGCCGACAGAGGATATGCATGGCTGCTTTCTAGTAGCCAACATTGATTCATGTAACAACTATCCAGTACCAGCTATGCGAAGGACGGTGATACAGCTGTTGACCATGACCCACACAGGGCCCGCTTGGCTTGGCTGGTAGTGAGGTGAGCTGACTCCAGGCACCCTGCAGGCCAGGAGCAGAGAGCTTACAGGGCAAGGCCCTGAATAGTCTTCAAACATGTTTTTCTTGCATGCCTTCCAAACTGGTTTTTGAAAAACCATGATACCTTGATGGATTTTTTTTTTTTTTAGATCTGAAATCATCATCATTCTCTATGTAAATAGTCTCAAAAGATTCATTTTATCATGTATCGTAGATATTGACATTTAAAATGAAAATGTTAGGGGCGCCTGGATGGCTCAGTTGTTAAGCATCTGCCTTTGGCTCGGGTCATGATCCCAGAGTTCTGGGATTGAGCCCCGCATCGGGCTCCCTGCTCAGCTGGAAGCCTCCTTCTCCTTCACCCACTCCCCCTGCTTGTGTTCCTTCTCTCACTGTGTCTCTCTCTGTCAAATAAATAAAATATTTAAAAATAAATAAAATGAAAATGTTAAGGGTTCTTTTAAATATATCCAGTGAAGTCTTGATACAATAGAGACTTGATAGCAACCATTTTCCATATTTAAAAATCTCTTAGGGGCACCTGAGTGGCTCAGTGGGTTAAGCCCACTGGGTGGCTCAGGTCATGGTATCAGGGTCCTGGGATCAAGCCCCACATTAGGCTCTCTGCTCAGCGGGAAGCCTGCTTCCCTCCCTCTCTGCCTGCTTCTCTGCCTACTTGTGATCTCTGTCAAATAAATAAATAAAATCTTTAAAAAAATAAAATTCTCTTAAGTTTTGTAATATTTTATCACTCTTTTTGTTCCTTGAACTTTGTTCTACCTCTCCCATGGAATTTTATCCTAATATGAATTTTATTTTCTTAAAAGTATTATTGAATATTAAGTACTACTAAATACTAGCTCAGCATATTCCATATATAGATATTCTGTTACCATGGGGCTCTAAGAGTTTAATGAGCAAATAACGTATATATTAGAACCTTTATTTGAACATTGATCTGAACTATCTCTTTCAATGAAATGAGTATGTGTTTATGATGACCTGGTTAAAGAAACTGATTGTCTAACTGTTCCTTTGCTTGGTGGGCAGAGAGTTTTTACACCGTAATACCCCGTGTTAGAACTGTGCAAGATCTGAGATTTTACAAGTTAGCCTGCCACAGTTCCACAGATGATGGCAGAACATGGGTGACAATTACTCACAGCAGCAGCAATAGCCAGAATATGACCATTTTTGTAGGTTCCCTGAACCCCAGTTCCCTCAGGGTCAGTGTGGATGGGCCCAGATGGATGCCTGCTCATGCAATAATAGGTTACATTTCAGGAGAAGGATTCTGATCTTAGGAAACCCAAATCTTTTATAGTGGTCAGTAAGCATGCCTTCCATTTGCTCGAGTGAAACATTATTATCCTGGACAGTTAGAGCATTAGTTTCCTAGGCCTGCCATAACAATGGACCACTATTTGGATGGCATAAAACAGAGCAGAAACTCACTGTCTCTGTTCTGAAGTCTGAAAGTGTGAAATCAAGGCATTGACAGCGCTATCTTCCCTCTGAAACCTACAGGGGGGCAATCTCTTGCCTTCCTAGTTTTGAGTGGTTTGCTGGCCATTTTGGTGTTCCTTGGCTTACAGCTACACAATTCCAGCCTCTGCTTTGTCATCACAGGGTGGACCCTATATCTCTGTCTTCACATGGCTGTCTGCTTGTAAGGACACCAGTCATATTGGACTGGGGGCCCACCCTATTCCAGTATGACCTTATCTTAACTAATCACATTTGCAACGACAATATTTCCAAATAAAGTCACATCCTGAGGTACTGGGAGCTAGGACTTCCACATCTTTTGGTGGGGAGGAGACATAATTCAACCTGTAACAGTAACCATGGTCTGCACTTTGGTCTCAATAAAGGGAGACACTGTGTCCCAAGGATGCTCCCAGGGACACAAACATCCCTGAAAGACATTTCAAATTAAGGACAGCCAGTGCCTCACTCCCAAGACCTGCAGAAACACGAAAAACACATGGAAAACTGACTCTGAATGTCAACTTATGGGTGAAAAGTGAGTTTGTTTCTATGTTGGAGAAGAGCAGGTATTAAAGAAGACAGAAGTAGCTTAACCTACTCCAGGCTCCTTCAGAGACTTCATTTTGGGAAAGAGTTCAAACGGAAGGTGAAGACCTGAAAAAGATCTCCTAATGATGAGCCCTATTGTTGCATATCTTGAGAGTCACTGCTGCACCCCGGCAGTCGAATCCCAGTCCAAGGGTCAGTATTCGAAGAGATCTGGAGGACCGCCAGCGTGGCTCAGTCAGGGAAACGCTGACTCTTACTTCAGCTCTGGTCGTGAGCTCAGTTTATTAGGCTCGTGGCTCAGTGGGGAGTCTGCCTGAGATTGTCTCCCTCACCCCACTAGCAATGGGTGCTCGCTGTCTCTAAAATAAACAAATCTTTGAAAAAGAGAGAGAGAGAAAGATTTGGAGATGTATCTGGGCTGCCAGATCCTGCCAGATCCATAACCTGAAGTTTTCTTTCTTTCTTTCTTTCTTTCTTTCTTTCTTTCTTTCTTTCTTTCTTTCTTTCTTTCTCTCTTTCTTTCTTTCTTTCTTTCTTCTTTCTGTTTGAAGTATTCTTGGTGTTACAACATCACTTCCATTTTATTTTTTTAATAAAATTTTTAAAAAAGATTTATTTGGAAGAGAGAGAATGAAAGAGAGAGCATGAGAGGGGGTGGGTCGGAGGGAGAAGCAGACTCACCGCTGAGTAGGGAGCCCCATAAGAACTCAATCCTGGGACTCCAGGATCATGACCTGAGCCAAAGGCAATTGCTTAACCAACTAAGCCACCCAGGCGCTCCCCTTCCATGTTCTTGAATTGTCGAAGTCTTTCCTAAAGGCTGCAGCTGGGCTGAGCAGTGTCATCAGAGAATTAAAAGGGTCTCTGCCTTGGCTTGGGTAGCAGCAGAGCAGGAGCGAGTGCAGGAATGGCAGGCAGGGGGGTGGGGGGTTGCAGCAGAGAGATGGGTGACAGCCTGTACAGAGGGAGCATGGACCAGCCTGGAGACAGACCGATGCTGAGGCAGCAGACAACTGGGCTGGGGTCCTCACAGTTCCAGAAATTGTGAGGAGAATAATTTGTTGAGATCCCAGAAGTCCTATAGTTAAGCAGGATGAGGAGTTCAACTTTTCTTTAAATGCGTATTATAAATTCGTGTGACCTCATTTTATACTGCCATTGGCAAGGTCTGGACATGCAAGCTAAACTTTTTGACCAAATTGTATATAGCTAAACTGATGTGGAATCCTACAATTCTGCAGGAAATCACTAATGCAGACACAGTGTCTTATCTGCATAATTTTAAAAAACTCTGCTTTCAATACCAAGGCCACTTTTTTTTTTAAAGATTTTATTTATTTATTTGACAGAGATCACAAGTAGGCAGAGAGGCAGGTGGAGAGAGAGGAAGGGAAGCAGGCTCCCCACTGAGCAGAGAGCCCGATGCAGTACTCGATCCCAGGACCCTGAGATCATGACCTGAGTGGAAGGCAGAGGCTTTAACCCACTGAGCCACGCAGGCGCCCCCTCAAGGCCACTTTCTGAGGCCCATGTTTGTAACCATCTTGCTTAGCAAGTACAGCTGTCCTTGGACATCTGGAGAAGGTGGTTTGTTATGTATTTTTTTAATGTTATTTTTAGTTTTAACACCACCAAGAATCTCGAGGAGCAGTACCATTTCATTTTATCAAAAGCTGAGTCTCTGCGGTCTTGTGTACTTTTTAGGAGGGTGATGATATTAAGGAAAAGAAGAGAACTTTCTTGTCTGTGTCCTCAAGGAATTAACTCCAACAAAATAGGACCTACAACAGCTAAAGAATACCTAGCTTCAACAAATTGTATAGATTTGTCAAACTTCAACTACTGACAAGTGAGAATTGTAACAATATTGGAAAATTGTCAACCACTTAGACGCCAATAACATTCTTCTTGGGGAAAAGTATAAATGTTTGTTAGAAATGCTTTGAGAAGGTGCTTGGAGTAGAATTAGTCTGGCCACCTACAGGGTTTTCCTTTTGCTTCCCTGAAGAACTGAGGTGAGTAGGGGAGGGGAGAGAAAGGCTCCCTGGCTGTAATGGAGAGAGAAGACCAGAGGCTGTACCCTGCCCAGTGGAATCAGACAGACCCTCAGATAGACCACTGCAAAGCTGGCCAAAAATGCCTGAGGGGGGGTCTTTCAGGAGGCTAGTTGAAAGGCTGCAATGTAAACTTCTCCCTTCTTCCCTGTGAAAACTTTAGTAACTTCTTGTGTAGATTTTTCTGGGGATGTGCGGAAGGACTTCAAAGGAGGGAAAAGGAGAGTTGACATAAGTTACATGTTAGCATGGGCAATACTTTCTTTCATCCTCCTTCTGTTCCTGAAGTTATAATAAGAAAGGAATGGTGAGGGGGTGCCTGGGTGGCTCAGTCAGGTAAGTGTCTGACTCTTGATTTTGGCTCAGGTTACAATCTCAGGGCTGTGAGATCAAGCCCCAGGTTGGTCTCTATGCTCAATGTGGAGTCTGTTTGGGATTCTCTCTCTCTCCCTTCTCCCCATCCCCTGCTCGCTCTCTCTCTCTCTAATAAATAAGTCTTAAAAAAAAAAATAGTGACAAGTCCTTTCATTATCAATAAAGATCTCTTGAATTGTATATCTGGTCAGGGGTTGCAGATTCATCAGCTGCTGATGGTAACTTATATTTATCATCCATATGTACCGATTACATTAGAAGATAATAATAGAAAGGCAAAATATAATTTTTTAAAGATTTTATTTATTTATTTGACAGACAGAGATCACAAGTAGGCAGAGAGGCAGACAGAGAGAGAGGAGGAAGCAGGCTCCCTGCTTAGCAGAGAGCCCGATGCGGGGCTCGATCCCAGGACCCTGGAATCACAACCCGAACTGAAGGCAGAGGCTTTAACCCACTGAGCCACCCAGGCGCCCCGAGGCAAAATATAATCTTATAATCTTATATTATTTTACAGCTCTGAGGTATATTTGGACAAATAAACATACATTTATGAAGCTTACTTGGAAACAACTTTCCACATACTACCTAACAAAGGTAATTAGTTTCAAAGAAACAAACAAAAATCCAGCTATTTCCAAGGCCTTTATTTCCTTATTCCAATCTGCGGGCACAACTTTTAAATTTCCTAATATCTTGGCCTCTTCTGCTTATTTATTATCACTTTACATATATCACACTGAAAGTATTCTTTATCTTAATTATCTGGAGTTTAAATATTTAGCCAGTGGCAAAAATACACTCTATTAGAGCTGTTTGCAACCACGGAGATGGAGCTAGAGAGTGCTGCCCTAAGCAAAACAAGTCAGTCGAGGAAAGAGACCATGTGATTTCACTCATAGGTAGAATTTTTTTTTTTTTTAAGATTTTATTTGACAGACGGAGATTACAAGTAGGCAGAGAGGCAGACAGAGAGAGAGGAGGAAGCAGGCTCCCTGCTGAGCAGAGAGCCTGATGCGGGGCTCCATCCCAGGACCCTGGGATCATGACCTGAGCCAAAGGCAGAGGCTTTAACCCACTGAGCCACCCAGGTGCCCCTCATAGGTAGAATTTAAGGAACGAAATAGATGAACATCAGAAAAAAGAAAGGCGCAAACAGACTCAACTATAGAGAACTGAGGGCTGCTGGAGGGGAGGCAGGTGGGAGATGAGCTAATTGGGCGATGGACATTAGGGAGGGCACTTCTTGTGCTGAGAACTGGGTGTTGTATGGAAGTGATGAATCTCTAAATTCTACTCCTAAAACTAAAAACCAAACAAAACCTAACTTTCTTTCAGCTTAAAAAAAAAGCCCTCTATTAGAAAATGCTGTAATCTCCTAGCAATGCTGACATTCTGATCTTGCTTTATTTTGGTTTTGGAGCTGGTAGATTGGTGTTAAAATGTTTTGGACCTCTTTGGGGTCTAATTCTCTAGAGAGGCTCTATCAGAAGCAGCTTAATTGCAGAATCTCCCATTTGGCCTCGCGAAGCCCGAGAGTGGGAGTAACTGGAACCTGCCAGTAGAGGGCAGGACCGAAGCAAAACAGGACTCCTGAGCGGTGGCTTCCTTTCCCTCTGGGCACAGTCAGTGCAGTTCGGCTGTTTCGGACAGAGCGGAGAGCCCAGCAGCGCGGGAGTTGTAAAAATGACCATTTTTAGTCTTAAAAGTTGGGGTTCTCCTGACTACTCTTGTAGAGACAGGTATGCAGACAAGATCTGGTTCAAGAGATGAGTCTCTTCTGTCATGTTCATTGAATTTTGACCAAGAAATTCCAAACTCTATCCTCATCCGGTGACTGTGTGGTGAGCTCCCACTGATTCAGAATCATTCACAAATGACTGTGATCTCGCCGCTGCTTCCTTACTGAGACTTCTTGGGCTGGTTCTGAGACTCACGTCTCTTCCCCAAATTATCAGACAAGAGTGCTTACCTTGCTTGGAGTGTTTAGAATGATAAATGGAGAGTACTTCTTAACATTTTTGGAGGGAAAGTGGGTCACATACCCTTTGAGTTTGTATGGAAAGGACTTACTTCCTTCCACAAAAAAGCCCATGACAAAATTCGTTTCCACTATTTCAAGGGTTGATGGAAACCCTTGTGTGTCCATGCGCCCCAGGATAAAAATCTCTGTTGGGGAAAAGCTCTTGCTGAAATCCAAATGAACTCTTTAGGAGCTGCAATAAATCTTGAAGCTTAGGACCATGCCAAAGTAAGTACTGACTGTCTTCACCTAGACATCCTATAGGCAACACAGCCCTTGCCTTGTCCAGACTTGCTCTGCCTGGCACCTCTGATTTTTTTTTTTCTTGATGTGATTCCTGTTCTAGTGACCCTCACTTAAAACTTTGGGGCCACCTGTGATTCCTCTCTCTATCATGCTCAATGTCACTCTTACTGAATTCCTTCTTTAGGTTTTCATTCTTGCCCTCTTCATGCCTGGCTTTTATTAGTCAAGCTGGGATTAGAAATTTCATCTCTCACCTTCCGTTTCTTTGTATTCCAGCCATCCTTCTGACTTATACTGGGATTTTATTTTATTTTGTTTTCAAAGATTTTATTTATTCATTGGAGAGAGAACTTAATCCTAGGGCCCTGGGATCATGACCTGAGCTGAAGGCGATGCTTAACTGACTGAGCCACCCAGGCGCCCCCAGCCTACTTCTTTTTTTTTTTTTTTTTTAAGGATTTACCCATCTATTTGAGAGAGTAAGAGTGAGCGCACATGGGGAGAGGGCCAAAGGGAGAAAGAAATTCAAGCAGACTCTGCTGCTGAGCCCATTGCAAGGTTTGATCTCACAACCCTGAGATCATAACCTGAGCTGAAACCAGGAGTTGGATGCCCAACCGTCTAGACCACCCAGGCACCTCTATAGCCTTACCAATTACATAAACAGTCAAACAACACATATTTTGTATGCTATAGGTAATATACACTGAATCCTTACAATGAAGTAAGCCAGAGGAAAGAAAATGTTATTACGAAAATCAGAAGGAAGAAAAAAAAATACATTTACAGGACTGTCCTGCAAAAAGCCCGCATCTAAGCGCTCCTGTGCAGTCCCAACCTGTGTTGTTCAAGAGCCAACTGTAAGAGATCTAGCATTGGTCCTAATAATTTCCACAGTAGTTTATTGCTCATATCTGCAATGGAAGAAGATGCTGAGTTTCACTGAGACTGGTGAGAAAAAAGATTCATTTCTTTCCCCATCCAATTTCATAGACCCCAGCTTGAAAATCTCAAACTCAGGTAACTGATTATCAAAGTAAAGCATGCATCGGAATCACCTGGATGCTGAATACCAACAGCTAGGACTTATTTCTGATTCAGTAGGTCAAGAGTACACTCTAGAATTTGCACTTCTAACAAGCTCCCAGGTGTTGCTGATGTTGCAGGTCTAGGAGCCACACTTGGAAAACCTTTGCTTTAGACTAGATCGTTGTGTCCTGCCATCTTGATCTACCCAAATCCTATGCCTCCCTGAACCCAGGAAAAATTCCACCTTCTGAAAGGCTTGAAACAGACCTGCGAGTCCATCCCTGATCTTCACAGAAGCAGGGTGCCAAGTAATTCTGCAGCCACTTTGAACCCCTACCTTCCTGAGAAGGAGCACTGGCTACCGCCGCTGTGTTTGCTGAGTGTTAGGTATTACGCAAAGCACTTCACAGGCTTTATCTGAATCTACCCATCATCCTATGTGCTGGGAAATGAATAAATCCCATTTTCAGGTGAGGAAACTGAGGTATGGGGTAGTTATGTAGCTTTCCCAAAGTTAAATAGCTCGTAAGGAGAGCAAGAATTAGAATCTGCCTTTACCTGACTCCAAATCCCGAATCCCTTTTCATTTTATTTATTTCTATTTCATTTTAAGTAAGCTCTACACCCAGTGTGGGGCTTGAACTCACAACCCCAACATCAGGAGTCGCATGCTCCACCGACTGAGCCAGCCAGATGCCCCCGGAATATGAATTCTTAGCTACCTTATACTGTTCTTATGCTGTTTATATACCTTACACTGTTACACGTCTTTATACCGTTGAGTAGCGTACCCGGATGAGGAAGGCAGGTAACCCGCCTTGGAGAGGGCAACCATCTGAAGTCCTCAGCTCCGCTAGATGCAGACGTTCAGCGGGAGGTTGCTCCACGTCTGCACCACTCTCTTTGCTCACTTTCTGCATATTCGAGATGGATTTGTAGAATTCTGCAGGTGCGACTAGACGGTCAGGATCAAGCGGCTGGGTGCACAGCTCTTTTTGCCTAGGGCCAGGCAAAGAGACTGGGCTCGAGACCTGTTTGTTGAGTTGAAGTCCTCTTTTTTCTCATCCCCAACCAAACCAAATTCCCATTCTTATAATCCCCGACCCAAACCAAAAGAATTGCTTTCCATGGATAGATTAAAGTAAAATTCTATTAAATTAATTAGGAGCCTAGTCCGACTTATTACATGGTTTCCTGACCTGAAGATTCGTTCGGCCCTCCTGCAGTCTGAGTCCGGTCCTGGCTGTGCAGGCCTGCGGGTTCCCCCGCCGCACCTCACGCACTCCTCCTGGGACAGCCCATGTTTCCTGCAGCGCGACTGCCCTTCCTCACCCCGCCCCCTCTGCCACCCCCACCCGCCCCCGTACCTTCACCCTCACGCTTGCTCAGTCCTTCCTCTGGAAGCCCCGCCCCTTTCCCGCCGCGCCTTGCTCAGTCTCCTGCGGCTCTTCCAGTCCCTTCCTCCGCGCGGCCCTGATCCTTCTTAGGACCCGGTGGCCATCCATTCCCAAGCGACCCTCTCCTTTTCTTTCAACTTCCTGGGGCCGGAGGCCGAGCGGCGGGTTGCTAACCTCCGTATTTCCAGCACGGTGGCTGGGGTATGACACGTGCCGTGCTGTGGGGATGCCTGGGAATGCGGGAGGTCCCCCCTCCCCCCCATAACGTCCATTATCCCGCACAAAAGAATTCTCTTTTTGGGTGTAGACACTTGCCGTTTCCCAGTCTTATATAAAATGTGCAGGTGAGCTCCACGCGGGCAAGCCTTCTTGTCTTCCCACTTGTGTGTCTCAAGCGTCTGGAAGAGGGTCAGCCGGCCGTGGGATGGGGGGGGGGCAGTCGCTCTGAATTATCTTTTGCACGGATAGAGGCGTCGTCAGAAAACTGGATAGTCGTCCCTCTGTGCTATTCAGTCCGGCAGGCTCTGCCGACCCATTTGGCGACAAGTCCCCTCCCTTCCGTCCCCAGCCCCTCCCCGTCTAACTCCTTTGCTCTGCCAGCCCCCCCCCCCCCCCCGCCCGAGAAACTTCGGTGTCGCCCACGGGCGGTCTCGGGAGGTGTGGTGCGAGACCTCGGCGCCGGAACACACCGAGGGAGGGGCCCGACGTGCGCGCCGGGTGTCCGCAGGGAGGAGCGAGGCCGCGAGGGGCCTGGGCTTCCCGAGGTGGCTGGGCTCCCGAGAGCTGGGGGTGGTTTGTGGAGACCCGCCGCCCGCTGGGGGCGGGCGAGAGTAACAGCTGGGAGAGGTGTTGCTTTCCAAAGCTCAGCAACGTTTCGAAAGGACAGCATTTGTTTAAAAACCGTCTTTGCCCTGGCGATCCCAGTTCCTGTACAGATAGAAAGAAGGGCGCGGCCACAGGCCCGGGGCGCTCTCGCGCTGTGGTTTTAGGGGAGGGCGGCTCCTCACCGCCGGAGTGTCCTCCCGGCTCCGCGGGTCCGCGGCCTCGTGGGGGTGGGGGTGGGGGCTTGTTGTCGTCAGCGACCAACGTCTGGTTTTCCCTGTGGCTAGCGTGCCTTGTGATTGGGACGGAGGCGAGGGCGAGATGAAGCGGCGGGGCACGGTGAAGGGTGTGGCTGTCGGATATTAACACACTTGTGGAGAATTAGAGAATGAATGGCCCCCGATTCAGCACTGACACCGGGGAGGATAACTGTTACCGCGCGTCTTGAAAGAGTCTCAGTCCAAAAACAGCATCTGGTTTAGGGGAAACACAGTGGAGAACTGAAACCTACTGGGAGGCTTAGAAATAGGTCAGTGTGATCCGAGAACAGCATTTCCAGCACGGTTGCGCGGTCCCTCCTGGCTGCCCTCATGGCTGCCGTTGGCCACCCAATCAGAGAGCTTGTCTTTAGACTAATGCTATTCAGCTGGTTACTATGGTAATGGTGGAGTACCGGTTGTCATGGCGATGAAATGGAAATCTGGGGGACCAGTTTCTTGAGAGGAGGGGGACTCATGAAGCCCTGTCTTTCCTTCTTTCCTTAAAACTTGGCCATATTGTGTATTACTTTAAAAAAGGGTACAGTTTCAAACTCTGCATACATTTCAGGATTTGTATTATTTTTTTCTCATTCTTAGATCGCATGGCTTAAATCTTTTCAACTCTGTGATGAGAATAGCCACCCTTCCCACACCCACCCCTAGTCTTTAATGGCTCATATTAAAGAATGACATTGCAGAAGCTGCGTTTCTTTTTATCACTCTAAAAGGGTTTCTGCCAGACTCCACTGAATTCCTCCAAAGTTAATCTGGTATGAAATGGTATAAGGTCAAAATAAATTTAATGGATTGTAAATGATAAAAGGTACTTCTTTCCCCCTAGCCTCACTGAAGTTTAATTGACATAAAAATGTATATATTTAAGGTGTACAGTAAATATATGACATATATAAGTATATGTACATAAATATATGACGATTTGTTTAGTGTATCCATTGTGAAATGAGTATCACAATCAAGCTAATTAACACATCCATCACCTCACATAGTTGTCTTTTGTATGTGTGTGGTGAGAACACTCAAGATCTACTCTTCTAGCAAATTTCAAGTATGTGATACATTATTAGTAACTAATCACCATTCTGTACATTAGATGCCCAGAACTTACTCCTTATGATTGAAAAAAGTATATCCTTCGACCAACATCTCCCCAGTTCCCTACTCCCAGACAACGATGATTCTAGCCTCTGTTTCTGAGTTTGACTTTTTTAGACTGTGTATAATATGAGGGAGACTTACAGTTCAATCACCTTTTCCTCGGTGCTGTGTTTATTAGAATCACACATTGAAGTGAATCCTTTTGAGAAGCAGCCAAAAGCCTGGTTCTTTTTTCTTTCCTGGTTCTGATAGAGGTTTCATTCTTCTTTGCTTTGAATCCACTGTATGGGATCATCAATTGGAAATACGTGTTGTTCTTATGTTATGTAGATGTGACTGACCTTTTTCTTGAGTGCTCCCAAGGAACCAATTTGATGCTCATTTTGGATTTCTGGAAAGGGTAGAGTAGTAATATTAATGGTTTTGGCTCAGCCTAGGGCTCATTAAAGAATTTACAGAAAATATATTGGAGCAAATCTGAATTCACAGACCTTTCCATTTTTCTGAGATAACACTGGTGTATGAACATGAACTCTGTGGAAAAGGCTTTTTGGTGAATTTTTGGGGTGTATTTTTATTTGAGTTTGCTACTGTAAAAATTTTACATTATTTATGACAGTGATTCTTAAACTCAGTGGCAGAAAAATCCCCCCGTGAGTGTGTAAAATGCAGGTTGCTGGACCCTATTTGAGTTGACATAGAACATTACATCAGTATCAGATGTGGAACATAATAATTCAATATTTGTATACATTGCAAAATGATCACCACAATAAGCATTCCAGACCTATTGATTCAGATTTTTTTGAACGGACCCTAGGAATTTGTTTTTACACAAATATCCCAGATGATTTTGAGGCAGTCTATGGCCCAAATGACCATTAACTAACTGCAGTGGGAAGAAAACTCCTCTCTCAGGGGAAGAATGTTGAGGGAATCCTCCTTACCTTTTTGTTGCCTCCATCAGTCTGCCCAGGAAGGTGAGAGGACTGGTTCATCTAGCCTGAGGACAGAACCTGAGCTTTTGTGAACACCCGTAGGGCTCCTTCCTCCAGATGATGGATTGAAGTGGTGTCTTTATGGACATTGCTGGTGATACTTTTTCCCCTGATATATTTGTTTCTTATCGGTTGATTGGAAGTCCGAAACATACCAAGTCTGCCCCACAAAGATAAGTGGTTTTTCACCCCATCAGTGCCTCCTCATTTCCTGCTGGAACCTTCCAGCATGGCATCATACAGCCACCAATGGCTTCACTTCTTTTGTCCAAAGCCATCTGCCATAAATTTTGAAGGCAAAGGAGGCTAGATTGATAAAACCCAAGGACATTACTTAGGATACAGATTCATCCTATAACAGAGGCCAAAAATAACAGTACTCTCACCACATAGGAACAGCTCTTTCTACCCTGTTGCCCTGCTATCCTTGATACATAGCTTCCATATTATGATGTAAGATCCATAGTCCTTCCTTCCTCCCTCCCTTCCTTCCTCAAGTGGCAGTTTTGCGGGGGGAGTCACAGGTATGGCCTGTGAGGTCTGGGCTCAGGGACAAGAGCGAGGCATGTGTCCTCACATAGTCTTTCCTGTGGCATTACCTGGAGTGGATTCCTAGCTAGATAGCCATCAACCCTCATTCTCTGGCCTTCTGGAGGTCCTCCAAGCTAACTATTTAGTCCTTAAGAAAATCCTACTTTTGGGGCGCCTGGGTGGCTCAGTGGGTTAAAGCCTCTGCCTTTGGCTCAGGTCATGATCCCAGGATCCTGGGATCGAGCCCCGCATCGGGCTCTCTGCTTGGTGGGGAGCCTGCTTCCTCCTCTCTCTCTGCCTGCCTCTCTGCCTACTTCTGATCTCTGTCTGTCAAATAAATAAATAAAATCTTAAAAAAAAAAAAAAAAAGAAAATCCCACTTTTGCTTAAGTTACCCAGAGTCATTTTCTTTTCTAGTGATCATGAACTTCAGTACTCTTTATGCTTTGCACAGATTTACTGATCACTGGCAAGAAAACCTCAAGGGGCGGTGGGGGGCGGGGGTTGTCAAGGCCCAGGCAAATTGATATCCAGATTTCCAGGGAGACCCAGAGCCTATTTTAGGGAAACCCAGAGGAGTCAGTCTCAAGATTGATTCCATCACTCCCCTTTGTAACAGCATAAGTTGGAGTTTTTCCTTCAGGTGAACAACTCCCTCCAGCAGCAAATTCAGCTCATTTCCTTTTGTTCTTTAGAAGTGGAATATGCTTCCATGTTTAAGCTAACTTTAATGGACTTTCCAGATATCGGCATCCAAAGTCTTACCCATAGTATCTTCTCTTCTTCTGTAAGTAAGTATGGAAGTGTTTACTGGAAAGAAAAGAATTTCTCATGTTCTGTCCTTTTTTCCTGCAAAGAAAAATACAGCACCAACATTAGCTTTCATTAGAGTACAATTATGGCCCATGTAGGGATACAGGTCATTCTAAAAATCACAGGCTTGGCAGAGACTTTCAGAAATCATTAATGCCATTTCTCTATTCCTGGATTTTTAAAGTGGATTATGTGGGGGTGCCTGGGTGGCTCAGTCGGTTAAGCATCTGCTTTTGGCTTAAGTCATGATCTCAGGGTCCTGGGATCAAGCCCTTGCGTTGGGCTCCCTGCTCAGCAAGGAGTCTGCTTCTCCCTCTGACCTTCCCCACTCTCACGCCCCTTTTTGCTCTCTCTCTTTCAAATAAAGCAATAAAATATTTCTTTAAAAAGTGGATTATGTAAGTAACATGAGGGAGGGTGGCACAAGAGAAACCTAGAAAGGAAGTAGAAATTGGAGATTGCTAGGTCCAAAACCCTTTCTTAGATTGATCAAGCATCTGCCAGTTTTCTAACCTCAATGACATTCTCTCTCTCCCCTCCATATATTAAAATAATACTTCAATTTCTCTTTTGTTGTAAAATTAGTAAATTTGTTGTCACTACTAAGAACATAGAAAGGGCAAACAATCACCTGTAATCTCACTACTGAAGATAATTACTGTTAATAATTTGGTGTCTGTATGAATCCAAAATCTTGCTAGTGACAAACTCAGCTCAAACTACCTTGAGTTAAAACAGGAAATGGGGCACCTGGGTGGCTCAGTGGGTTAAAGCCTCTGCTTTCTGCTCAGGTCATGATCCCAGGGTCCTGGGATCGAGCCCCACATCAGGTGCTCTGCTCAGCAGGGAGCCTGCTTCCTCCTCTCTCTCTGCCTACTTGTGATCTTTGTCAAATAAATAAAATCTTTAAAAAAAAATAAATTCCTTTCCTGCTAAAGTACTTTTTCCTTTCCCGCATCGGGCTCTCTGCTCAGCAGGGAGCCTGCTTCCCCCTCTCTCTCTGCCTGCCTGTCTGCCTACTTGTGATCTCTGTCTGTCAAATAAATAAATAAAAATCTAAAAAAACAAAACCAAGGCAAACAAACAAACAAAAACAAGGAAATGTTTTGTCTCATAAAGCTGAGAAATCCAGGGTTGTGTTTTGTTTTAGATTCACCTGCATTCAAAGGCTCACACAGTGTCATCAAAATCTGGTTCTTCTGTCACTTTGCCTTTCTCTCCTGGTGCCTGTTTTCTCTGTGTTGGCATCATTCTCAAGCAGGCTAGATGGTGGTGATAGCCCCCACAGTTCCAGGCCTACAGCCTATTGACTTTGCCTCCTTAGGGTAAAGAGAGAAATGATTTTCCAAAAGTAAAACAGAAGTCCTAGATCCTAATTTGGCCCAGTGTGGGCCCTATACCTACCCTCAAGTCATTTAATCTTGTGAGAGGGGCAGGATTGAGTCCTGTACCATTTTCCCTTTCAACTTGTCAGATAGACTCCCTATCCCCTCTACAAATCTTCCGTGCCCCTTAGAAGAACATCCAAACTCCCCAGTGTGCTCTGAAGGCCCTCCATCAACTAGCCCTTGGCTCACTTTCCTGCTTCATGTTTTACCCTCTTGTCTTTCTTTCTCCCTCCCTTCCTACTTTCGTTCCTCCCACCTTCCCTCCCTCCCTCCCTTCCTCTCTCTCTCTCTTTCTTTCTTTCTCTTATTTATCAGAGACAGAGACCGAGACAGCAAAAGCAGGACAAGGAGAGGGGTGGCAGGCAGAGGGAGAAGCAGGCTCTTGCGAGGAGCCCACCATGGGACTCAATCCCAGGACCTTGGGATCATGACCTGAGCTGGAAGAAGATGCTTAACTGACTGAGCCACCCAGGCACCTGTACATACCCTCTTTTCTTCTCACACTGCTTGCTCAAGCTGGGTTCTTGCTGGATCTCCAACATTTCATCTGTAGGTCTGCAAATCTCCCTCTTTCAGTCTCATTTCACAGAAGTACCAAGTGCAATCAATTTCTGAGCCTTTGAGCAGTATCTTTAGTGCACGTGTGTTTCCCAGCTTAGCGATTCAACCTTCTCCGGGTGCTAAATGAGTTGCTCTTTGTCTTTTTTCTGTCTTCCAGAACTGTGCTACCGTGTTACCTCACTTACTCTTTTTAACTCTTGAATTTGTCTTTTTTTTTTTTTAATAAAAATGCCCTGGGGCACCTGGCTGGCTCAGTCATTAAAGCATGCAGCACTTGATCTTAGGGTTATGAGTTCGAGCTCCACATTAGGTGTGGAGCCTAACTTAAAAAAAAATGCCCTTCAATAGAGAGGTGTTAGGAGGCAGCAGCGGTAAATGTCTGTCTTCAAATAGCCACCTTGAAAGAGAAGCTTCTCCTTTAGTCTCTTAAAATCCTTTCTGTTTAAATTAACCAGAGTTGGCTTCTGTTGCTTGCAACTAAAAGATCTGATACATGTATTCAGAAAGAATATTCATCCTAATAAAGGCAAAAGAATTGTTCTTGAGGTTAAGCAGTACCCTGAAAATTTTAAGTTTATTTATTTATAATGTCTACACCCAATGTGGGGCTCGAACTCACAACCCTGAGATCAAGAGTCAAAAACTCTCTGCTGACTGAGCCAGCCCGGCTCCCCAAACCCTGAATGTCACAGAGGTGAGGAACAGTCTAGACCCAGTTACTATTTAACTGAGGAGAATTTCCCAAATTCTGCAGCCACAACAGTTGCAAAATGGTGCCTATTTACATGAAAGGGACGTGAATATCACATTGGCGACCTCAAGAGAGGATGGCATGGAAAAGACACAGCCAGAACCTACCTGTGCTGGTTTAATCACTCCAGTCGTTAGAAGCAAAATAGTGAGAGAAAGGGTTTCATTTTTTTCTTTGAGGTATTTTAGCTTTTCTTATTTTAACAACAATAAAATGTTGAAGGAGAAAAAATTAAGATGCTCAGAAACGAGGAAAACTTGCTTACCATGGTATGAAGCAAAGAACACAACCACAAATTCTGACTGAAGGGTAAACACCTGACCCCAATAAGTAAAATTATCACTCATAATAGCTCATACATTTGCACTTAGAAAAAGAAAAGTTATATAGCTTGTTTAGAATGGGAGTGTACTAATGAAGAAAAAATAGTAAACTTAGTGGCCAGAGAACCAAGTGTCTCAGTGATATAAGTGAGCAAGAGGAGGCTCAGATACGTCTGATTATATGAAAAATGTCACCATAGGCTCTATTTACCTTAAATAGAGAAAATTTCAAAATAGGAATTCTTATGGAGGTCAAGTGCAGGTCACAAGTTTAAAAAGTATATGGAATTGAGAAATATATTGAGAATGAAGATTCTGTCATTGAGTCTTGATAAGGCAGGACAAGGGGGAAATTTTCTAGAAAACAATCACCAGGAACTTCTGACACAGAAATATTGGTCACAGTAAAGAGAGAAGACTACTGTTAAGCCAGGGAGTCCAGTGTGGGGCTGGATCCCAGCATCCTGGGATCATGACCTTAGCCCCAAAGTCGTAAGTGACTCCTAAGTCACTCGTAAGTGACTGAACCACCCAGGTGCCCCCTCCTTACTCCATTCTTAAGTTCCATTGCCTGAGATCCAACCCCCAACTGCCAGACCCAGTAGAATTTCCAAAAGTTTATCTATTCCTCTCTCATCCCTCCCCCCTGGATAGAATTCCTTCTTGCTTCCAAGGACCTGAGGGGATGCGGAAGTTGTCCCGCTGCATCCAGGGTCCATACGCTGAGTGTGGCAGACGGGCCCCCATAGCTGAGCAGTTGCTGGCCTTTGAGAGCTGGGTGCTGGACAAAGTCCCTACCGTGAAAGCAGGCATGGGTGCTAAGGCACCGAGTCCTTTCAAGGAGCAAATCTAAAATGGGCAATGCCAACACAAGCAAACCAAGGTACATGTTGGCAGATGACTAAGGTGTCCAAACAGTGTCACTGAAGGAGTAGAGACGCGCTTCAGTAAAAACAGACGCTGAAGGCAATGCATCGCAATGCGTACCCCATAACGGGGCCTTGTGGGGGAAGAAAGCATTTCCCCTCAGCCTGCATTTGGGGAGACTGTTTGCCAATGGTCCAACTGTCAGGATGGATGAAATGATTGTCTCATTTCCAGCTCTTCTAAGGAAAGTCCTAGAGAGTTGACTTGAAATTGAAGGTCATTTTAGCCATACAAGATGCATGAACTTGTTCACATGTAACTTTTCTGTTTGTCTTTTGTCATTATATCACGGAGATGGAAAACAAAAGGCAGAACAATGTATACTCACGTCAGGATCACTGTTCTTGTGGACTAGAGAATTCTTGTCTTCATCCTGAGTTAAGGAATCTAGTACCAGGAAATGAATAACAAAAACATTAATGTTGAGTGCCTGCATGCGGCTGGAGGCAAGACTGAGTTCATCCTGGTTCTAGACCTTCATGGTTGACCCTGGTCTCCCTTCCCTTCTGTTGTTTTTAAACTTACACCGTAGGGATCTGTAGTGTGACTTAGGTCTTCAGGCCTCACCGAAGTTGGCTTATCTTTAATTCCCTGTGTATCTGCAGTTTTCTTAGATCTTTGCTGAGAAGAGGCTTTTAGGATGGAAGTTTACACCGCACCTAAGAATGCGGTCTGCTCTGGTGAGCAAGACAGTTAAAGACATTTTAAAGAAGCAGTCAGTAATCGTCTAAAACGGACCACTCCAGCCCCCTATGATGACTACCCTTGCCACTCGGAATAAAATCCCAACTCCCAGCCTGGGTCTCCGTGACCCGGCTCCTGCTTAGGTCCCTCAGCCTACCTCATGCCTGGTCCCGCTCATTCACTGACAGTTTCCACCACCACACTGAACTTGGTTCCGACTCAGACTTTGACCCTAGCCCCTCTACCTGGAATGATCTTCCCATAAGGGTTTCCCATGGGTGGCTCCTTGTTGAGATTCAGTTCGCTGCTCAAATGTGAACTCTGCAGAGAACCCATCCCAGCAACCCACTAAGCGTACACCCTGGATACAGGCTGATGGAAATATAAATTTGTTCTGTCCCTTTGCAGAACAATCTGGCAATAGTGACCCAAATCACAACCATGCATGCCCTTCGGCCCAGGGATTCCACCTCTGGAAAGTTATCCTACAGACATACTCGCATGTGTGGGAAATGACAGAAGGATAAAGTCATCCATTGCAACATTACCTGAAATAACAAAAGATTGCAAACTCCCTAAGTGTTCCTCAACAGAGGACAGGTTAAATAAATTACAGAATGTTCATACAATGGACTACTTTCTTAACTTTGCAGCTATAAGGGAGAATGAGGAAGATCTCCAAGTCCTGATATGGGAAACTGTCCAAGATACACAATCAGGTAAAAGGCAAAGTGCAAAACAGCATGGGTGGCATGCTACCATCTGTGTAAGGAGGGGCTAAAATAAGAAGAGTACATGCTTGTATTTGCTTGTTTATGTTAAAACAAAACGAAACAAAACAAAACAGTAGGATCACACACAAAAGCCTTTAACAGGTTACCTAGGCAAAATGAATGGGGAGATACAGATGAATGGGGGCCCCGGGGTGGAAGGAGACCTTCCCTGAATACCTTTTAATATGTTTTTGTGTCTGATTCATGTCACCGTATTACCTTTTCTAAATTAAATACATTTTAAATGGTTTTTATTCTGCAATAAAATGAAGCAGACCTTCCTAATCCCCCTTTATTCTATTATCCTGCTTTATTTTCTTCAGGTAGCATTTACTACTATGTAACAGGATATAAAAAAATGGGAGCTCCACCGAGGGACAAAAACCTCATATTCTCATGTATGAGACCAAATCAACATGTGCATTTTCAAAGAATTTCATTAAAAGCTTGTGAATGCCTCACTTTCCTCTAGTGGCATACAGAAGCTGGATATTGGGGCACCTGGGCGGCTCAGTGGGGTAAGCCTCTGCCTTTGGCTCAGGTCATGGTCTCAGGGTCCTGGGATTGAGCCCACATCGGGCTCTCTGCTCAGCAGGGAGCCTGCTTCCCCCTCTCCCTCTGCCTGCCTCTCTGCCTACTTGTGATCTCTCTCTCTCTCTGTGTCAAATAAATGAATAACATCTTAAAAAAAAAAGAAGCTGGATATTTGGAGAATGATTTTTGAAGAGGCGTTTAGAGAGAAGTGTGGGTGTGCTGGGAGTACCCCTCAAAGGAGGAGATTGGGGTGTCTGGTGCTCACTTCCAGCTTAGTGAGAAGGGCATCCACGGGCACCCCTCTGCTCCCCAAATTTTGACTTACATGCCCCACAGTGGAGAGATACAGTGGAGCAAAATCTGACTTCCCTGTGAGCTCTTTAGGTAAGGTGCTGATGGAGGAGGTGACAGAGAGGTGGGGGTTTGGGCAGCTGCACTTCTGGAGTCTGCAGGGCGTGGGGGGCACGCCGTGGGCTGAGCTCTCTGCAGGAGACGGCGGAGTTAGTGGCACCTTCGATCTTGGTGGAAGGATCGGCTGGAGAGGGGGACAGAACCTCGCAAGCAGACTGAGCGGGCTTCCTGCCTGCTGAGGACAGGGAGAGATCCCGCAGAGACCGGTGCGGTCAGGGGTCTCTGAAACTCACCAGAGCACTTCTCTAAGGAAAGAGTCCTGGTTCCTCATCTTCTAGGTCTTGGCTTCTCCTCTGTGGCTGACCCCAGCTGGAGGTGGGGAGGAGAATGTTCATTCCAGTGAAATGTGAAGTTTGCATTATTTACATGGGACCAAACATTGCAAATGACCGAATTAAGATGGCGTTAATAACTTAAAGCGATCATAAGGATTTGTATCGCCTGCTAGCCGGCAGAGCCAGAGTCCTGGCAGAGAGCAGGCAGGAGGCCAGGTGCACTTCTGTAGGTCGGGGGATGCGGGAGAGCCTCTTCAAAGACGTGACCTTAGCGAGGTGAGAAGACAAACCACTCTGACATCTCAGGAAATTCTGGGACTCTCCTAAGCAGAGAGAACAAATGCTTCTGGCCCCGAGAACATTACTCAAGATATTACACTCTCCCAGTCTTCCTCTTCCTCCCTTGCTGCTCTATCTCCCCAGCTCACCCCTCATTCCTCCAAAGCTCTGCACGTTCCCTTAGCAGGAGGTCCTGGTTCTGGGCTCTCATCCTTCCTCTCTCTCTCTCTGTGTCTAGGCGAGTTCCTCCAGTCTCATACCTTTCAATACCAAACTGACATACCGCCCTGAATCAGATCTGGTCACCTCCCAGATGTCTCCACTTGGAAGTCCAACAGCCGTCTTAAGTAAGTCCAAACCTGAATTCTTGGTTGGTCCCTCTTGCTGACCTCTTTCTCCTCCTGGGTTTTTCTTAAGTAAATGCCAGCATTGTCTACCCAGTTGCTTGAAAACACAAACCTGGGAGTCAGTCTGGTTTCTTCCTTTTTCTCTATCCCCATATCCAACGTATCTGCCAGTCTTGTTGATTGAACTCTAAAATTGACTCCCCGTCCGTCCCTCCTTCTCCATCTACAATGGTCCATGCCACCCTCATCTCTCACTGTTGCTTCTTAACTGTGGTCTCCCACTTCACTCTTGCCATTCCCTCCCTACGTCCCCACAGCCAGGTGATTCTCACAGCATCTAGAGTGATCATCTTTCTTATTATTGTAAAAAACACATAAAAATTCACCATTGTATAATTTTCGCATGTACACGACAGTAGCATTAAACATATGCTCGCTGTTGTGCAACGGCTCTCTATCTGTGTTTCATCTTGCAAAGCTGAAGCCCTCTACCCACTGAACACCTCCCCCTGCCCCTCTCCCCGCCACCCCCCCAGTCCCTGGCCACCACCACTCTACTTTCAAAGAGTCTGACTACTCTAGATACCTCACCTAAGTGGACGTGTACAGTACCTGTCTTTTTGTAACTGGCTTATTTCACTTGACCTGATGGTCTCAAGATCCATGCTGGAGAGTGTGACAGACCTTCCTCCTTCCTTTGTCAGGCCAAATGTGTGCGTCACGTCTTCTTTATCCGCCGGCTTGCTGATGGACATTTCCACAGCTTTCGTGGCTATTGCGGATAACACTGTGGTAACAGGAGTACACGAAGATCTCTTCACAGTTCTGTGGATGAATACCCAACAGTGGGATTGCCATATCATATAGTAGTTCTGTTTTTAATTTTTTGAAGAAACTCCACACTGTTTTCCACAGCAGCTGCGTCATT
This sequence comes from Mellivora capensis, assembly GCA_004024625.1. Lineage (NCBI taxonomy): Eukaryota > Metazoa > Chordata > Mammalia > Carnivora > Mustelidae > Mellivora > Mellivora capensis. Next base: position 52,206 of record PISX010010587.1, read on the forward strand.
CTACAATCCTACCAATGTGCATAGAGATTCCAGTTTCTCCATATCCTTGCCAACGCTCGTTTTTTCCCCTCTCCTCCCTTCCCTCTCTCCCTTCTGGAGAAGAGGTAGAAGGAGTCCTTCCTCCCTCCCTTCCTCCCTTTCTTTCTTTCCATGGCCATTCTAACAGGTGTGAGGTGACACATCCTTGTGGTTTTGTAAGCATAGCTGATGTCGCATTCCTGCTTAGATCCTTCCGGGGGCTTTCCTCGGACTTGGAATGACGTCCAGCTACCTTACTTGCTTTGGTCTCCAAGGTCCTCCAAAACCCGGTCTCTATCCGCTCTCCATCTTCCTCTTTCTCCCCAGCTCTCCTTGGAGCCCTCCAGCCACGATGGCCATCTTTAACTCCCTAACCACCGTGAGCGCAGCCAGTGCGCAGCGCGTTTGCATGAGCACGTCCCTCTGCCTGCCCGATCTCTCTCTTCCTTTTCACATGCTGGTTTCTTCCCATCATTCAGATCCTAGGTCAGATCCGATCACCTCAGAGGTGACTTCTAAGCTGTCCCACCTGGAGTTCCCCTCCCAGGCTCTCTACATCATATCGCCCCTTTCTGTTTCTCCTTGGCTTTCTGCAGCAGTTATTAGCACCTGGAATTGTTTTGCCGAAATAGTCGTTGGTTGGTTTGTTTGGTGCTTGTTATCAAACAGGGAATACCATTCATGAGACTGGAAGCCTGCACGCCTCGTTCACAGTCACGCCCTGATCAGAGGTCGTGAATGGAGGAAAGTGAACCACATGGAATCAGATGCAGGAGAAAGCGAGGGACACCCGCCACCAGATCTGGGGAATGCTTCATGGACCATGTGGCCTTTTAGTTGGGTTTTCAAGGACAACCCTGACTTCGATGGGCAGATACCTGAGTGAGGTAGGGGACACCTGAGGCTGAGGGATGGCCCGAGTGGGCTGAGGGGGCATGCGGCCAGGCGTGTTCAGGGAAAAGGAACCGGACTTGGGGGAAAATGGAGGTTCTTGAGAGGAAGTGGGGGGCAGTGGGGTTGAAATGGCAGGTGGCAGAGGATGGCAGAGAGTGAGTTCATTTCAGTTTCACTGATGTGCCAGTTGGTTAGCAGTGTGTGAGGTGAGAAGACGCAAAGATGGAGAAGACAGAGTTCCGGGCCTGCAGCGGGGAGTCCCATGTGGCTTTGAGCACAAAGGGGGGAGCATCTTACAGGGCCAGCAGCAGCCCCCAGGACCAGGCAGCGTGGAGCGCAGTCCTGGCCCTGCCAGTGCCTAGCTCTGTGGCCGCAGCAAGGGGTTCTGTTTCTTTCTTTTTTTTTTTTTTAAAGAATATTATCTATCTGCCTATGTATCTACCTATCATCTATCTATCTAGAGCAAAAGCAGTGTGGACGGGCAGAGAAAGGGAGAGAGCATCTCAAGCAGATGTAAGCGGAGAATGGAGCCCAGTGCGGGGTTTGATCTCACCACCCTGAGATCATGACTTGAGCTGAAACCAAGAGTCAGACCCTCAACCACCAGAGCCACCCAGGCAGCCTCCACAGCAAGTTCTTAGCTGCTCTGTGGCTTAATTTTCTTTTCTGTAAGGATGCTAATCATTGTAGCTCTTTCTCTTGGCTTTCTTGTGAGGATTAAATTAATTCTTACTTGTAGAATGGTGACTGGGACTTAATACAGGTTAGTTATTATTAATATGTTTGAAACAAGGCCTGGTGGGAGGCTGGCTGGCTCAGTCAGTGGAGCAAGTGACTCTTGGATCTTGGGGTCATGAGTTCGAGCCCCACATTGGGGGTTAGATTGTATTTAAAATGAAAATATATATGAAAAAACCAAAACAATGCCTGGTACAAAGTGAAGTTTTTTTTGTCCAGTGATTGTTAGGGGTTTTTGGTTGTTTTTTTTTTTTTTTTTTTTTAAAGAATTTTTTATTAGCAAGAGAGTGTGAGCAGGGTAAAGGGGCAGAGGGAGAAGCAGACTCCCCGCTGAGCAGGGAGTCTGACCTGGGGCTCGATCCCAGGACCTGAGCTGAAGGCAGATGCTTAACCGACTGAGCCACCCAGGGGTCCCTAATGATTGTTAGTTTTATGTTTAGTTTTGTATTGAAGAAAGCTGATTAGGAAGAGTATAGGTCACTGTTGCAAAAAGGAGACAAGGGACCCAAGAAAAGGATACAGGAGGCTACTGCATAGTTGAGGCAGGAAGGAGTGGGGCAGAGAATGGGGTTAAAGTGGAGATAAAAGTCTGTAAAACAGGGGCACCTGGGTGGCTCAGTGGGTTAAGCCTCTGCCTTCTGCTCAGGTCATGGTCTCAGGGTCCTGGGATCGAGTCCCGCATCAGGCTCTCTGCTCAGCAGGGAGCCTGCTTCCCCCTCTCTCTCTGTGATCTTTCTCTGTCAAATAAATGAATAAAATCTTAAAAAACAAAGTCAGTAAAACAGATTGGAAGTCAAGGGTGCCAAATATATTTTGGAATGAAAGAAAGTGTTGGTTTTTAGGTCTGCTGAATGTAAGGTGCCTGAGGAAAGTCTGTGATGATGTTCACATGAAACCACAGTGAGACATCTGATGCTTAGGACGAAGACGTGAATAAGACGGGGAGATTTCCACTCTGGAAGTGTGGTGTGTGCATGTAACAAAGACTGCCAAGAATGTAGATCGAAACTGTCATTTACCTATTATATCGGCAAAGGCAAAAAATGATAGGATTTTTAAACGTGTATTGTGTGTGCTTTCACGTTGCTGGCAGTAGTGTAAATGTGCACCATCTCTCTGGCAGCACTTATCACGAGTCTTAGAGATGCTGACACCCCTGAATCAGTTTTTTCACCTTTTGGAGTCGATGCCAAATTAACGTCCCAAAATGCAGACAGTGACTGTGTATGGAGCTGCTCACTACAACATATTATTCAATTGAAAAAAAGAAACCTGCAAACAGGGTCACTCAATGATAAAGAAAATGATTAAATAAATGACAGTATGTTCATACGCTAGAATACTATGTCGTCATTAACAAAATCACGTTCATTGACACTTCCAGTGTGAACTGATGTGAGGGAGAAAAACCCAAGAAGGATGCACAGTTCTATACAGAGTATGAATTTAACTGTGCTAAAAATAAGAACAGCTTAAGATTAGAAGACAATATATTAAAATCTCACTGTGGATTATTTCTGTTTGGGAAACTGAGGTATGGCTGATGATTTGATAAAGTTGAGTAACTGAGTTTGAATTAGGACCAGGCAATCAATTTTGTCTTATTTTAAATTTCTTTCCTTCTTCTGGGGTGCCTGGGTGGTTCAGTCGGTTAAGCGTCTGCCTTTGGCTCAGGTCATGATCCCAGGGTCCTGGGATCGAGTCCTGCATTGGGCTCCTGGCTCTGTGGGGAGCCTGCTTCTCCCTCTACCTGCCACTCCCCTTGGTTGTGCTCTCTGACAGATAAATAAATAAAATGTTTATAAAAAATAAAATTTCTTTCCCTCTTTCCCTCTGCTAATATTCAGTAACTAATGTGATAATGATATTTGGCTCACCGACGGTAGCTTCTATTATTCATCCTGGTCATATTGCCCTTTTTTTTTTTTAAAGGATGTTGTCCATCAAAGGTCTAGAACCCCAAGTCTCATTTTCAAGTTCGTTAATATCACATTAGTGTACGATCATCCACTTTCATTTAGAGGGACATGATGGTTACACAAGAGATTCCCTGGGTATGTCAAAGACAATATATTAGGAAGCATTATCCCTGAGAAGGGAATTCAACACTAGTCCTCACTTGAGCTGCCCAGCCAAGCAGCAAAAAGAGAGCTATTTACCCCCAGGAGCACACCTGATAGAGAGCTTATGGATATGAAGAGTGTACCCACCAGTCACTGGATTGGGTTGCAAATATCCTAGAGCTGGAGATGTCCTGGCTTACCTTGTCCCTTCCTTCAAGATACGAATGCTGAACCAAGCATGTTGTTTCACGACTCAAGGAGGAGTGCTCACTTGTGTTCTCTCTCTTTCTCACACACACACACACACACACACACACACACACACACACTTGTTATCTCTCCAATTAGCCCATTCCTAGCTCTCCAGCTTCTTTTGCTGAGGACTAACATTGATAAAATGACTGTTTCATTTTTAATTATAGAAGGCAAGTTTTCTACTATGCAGACACAGATGAAAGGCCACTGAAGAATAAAGAACCTCACTAGGATTATTTAAAAGGCATATTGACCATATTTTCCCAAATTGAAATGGAGATATATGGCCCGTACAATGGAACTTGCCATTGATTTTGGATTTCCAGGACCGTTTTGGCACTTTAGATCAAGTGTGGGGAGTTTTCCATGTTGGGAATCCCAACTACCCAAAGGAGAAGCCAGACAATTCCTTCTCTGCCTTGCTAATATTATTCCAGGGTACTACTGACATACGAGCAGAGGGAGTTGTCAACCAGACAGGCTCACAAAGGACTCTCACTCTAGAAGGAGGGATGTGAGGAAGTAGGCACACTCAGAAAGAGTTGAGGCAGGCTGGGGCCTTTAAACCTGTGGGTGATGCAGGACAATGAGGTCTTTCCCAGAGCAATCCCATAGTCTGATTTGCTCATTCATTCCTGTGGGACAGCCTCTAAAGCTAGCCCAAGGCTAGCTTCTGGGATGCTGACAGTGTGCTGTTTATTGATCTGGGCAGTGGATATGATAGAGCGTTACTTTATGAAAATTCTGACATTAATGATTTGTGCACTTTCCTGTTTGTAATTTACACTCCAGTAAAAAGTGTTTTCCCTTGATTTATGCATCATTTAAAAAAATTCTGCAACTCTTATCAATACTCAATCCAGCACATTGCTGATAATTTTTATAAAACTATCTATTTGGTATTGATAGACCTCAAGAGTTTGTTTTTGTTTTTGTTTATTTTAATGTTTGAAGGAAAATATATCAATACATGGGGAATTCTAAACATAGTCTATACCTAAGGATTGCATTTCAGTGTATTCAAATGAAACCAAAGATCAGCTTGACAAGGTTTACTATGCCAAAGAATCCTTTTCAGGAAAGATTTCAATATGGATAGTGTTTAGGAAGCTTGAATGCCCTCTTCCAATCCCCTTTCCTTACCACACAGGAATCTCCAAATCATCCTCTGAAAAACTCTGGCTTCATGATCAAGGCTCTGTGCATGAGGTCTCATTTTCAAGTTCACAAATAAATTAAAACAAAACAAAACAAAAAAGGTAGTTTCCCACCATCTAATTGCAACTCAGCTCTCTGGGGGAGGGGTTTAACAGTGATTAGAAAAAGAAAGGAAAGGAATGAAAACACCACCGAGAATCGCACCAACTCGGAAGAAGACAAAGGCAGCCAAGAACTATCTTATTTATTATAAAGATACACCGTGAAGAGCAGACCCGACTGTATACTGAAGCCTGGAGTGGTACATGCCAGAATGTACAGTACTATACATAAAAGTGCATTGTCACAACAGATTAACAAAACATTTATTTTCTTCCAGAACTGTAACAGCAGCCCCCCTATTTCCGCCTCAGAGCCCAGGGACTGTAACAGGCAGACAGGACACAGGCGACGCACGTGGGAGGCAGGAGCTCAGAGAGGGAGGGGGGATGCGGGGACACTGCGGGCGGGAAAGGCACAGTCACGGCTACCAGCAAAACGAGACAGTCTGATGACCGACAAGGATGCAAGACGGACCATACTGAGCACCGAGGCACGGGAAAGGGCGCAAAGGGCGCGGAGAAGCAGGGAGAAGGCAGAGGAAGTTTCCACTCATGTGGGCGGTAGGAATTGGGGCGGGAAGCGGGAGGTGGGGGCGGGGGTGTCAGGGAGCAGGAGCGGGGTGGGGTGGATGGATGGGGGGGGCGGGAAACAGTAAAAAGCAAGGCTAAAACTCCTCTAAAATAGAAAGGCACTTCACATGTACATACTACAGATGTACATCGACACGATTTAGGTAACAGTCACAAGCAGGAAGCTACCAGTACTGTAATTGATCAAGCCAACAGAAAAGGACAATACTGATTTAATTAAGTGGGCAGGAGTTACCCTCCAGTCCATAGGTAAATAGCAGTCTCTCCTGTTACACAGCCACTCACTTCACTTTAAACATCTAGAATAACCATCACACTACACATTGAACTTGGATGAATGCTCTAAAGGGGGCATTCACAAATGCACGGCTTATATATTTTCCTAAACAGTTTCTAAGATAAGCATTATGGAACCCAGTACAATTATTTAAACATACAAAAGTCCCTATGTAATTTAAAGATACAGGTACCCATTCGATTATACCACATAGACTATTTATTTTTTTAAAGAAAGTATACTAGGGTTAAGTGAAAGCTTGATTTCCAGTTTGTTTTACTGATCTGAACCAGAGGTTGTGGGGGGCAATGTGTGTGCCAAACACAGCCTGATACCCCAGCCCAGCTGGAGGCTGGGTTTTCAGCTGGGGTGGGGGTGGGGGTCTGGAGTGGGTAACCCAGGGCAAAACTCAGTCCCAAGTGCTTTTCCTGCGTTCGTGGCCTCTCACTACTGTGGAATAAAATGAATGTGATCCCGAATCTGAAGTCTTCTAAACCCTCAACAGATCTCTGAGCTCTTTATTTTCTGAAAGTTTATTTAAATTCCAGTTACCTAACGTATAGTGTGGGCTTTTTAAATTTCAGAAGCTGTAATTATCATATTAAAGTTTCTTCATTTTATAGACCCCGTGTCATTCCCAAAGCTGAAGAGACCACTACCCTTCCCACTTGTATCTTTTCCTTAATAAATTACAAGCCCATTTTGGGAATGGCAAAAGTACCAAGAAAACTCTTGACTGATACAGTGTGAGCTGCTCTATCCACTGCGGGCTGTTCATGCTCACTACTGTAGAGTAAGTGGGACCCTGCTGTAAATTTTTCTATGGATGGCTCAAGGAGCACCAAAGCCAAATTATGTCACGTGAAAATGTGCAAAACCGTTGAGTGATAGTGTTGACTGAACATGAATGTAGAGCTCTGCATAGGGCCATTTGACTGGTTCAAATAATTTATAGGACACTCATCAGAAAATCTGTACTAAGTACTTTCCTCTCTCTCCTAATGATCCTCTCCCAACAACCCTGACCCTGACCAAAAGGTCAACTTGGTAAGCCTACTTCAGTGCGTTCTGTGGGTGGGACATGAACAGTTGTATCAGCTGTGAGTATATATTCTTGTGTAAGTGGCGTCTGCTCAGCTCTGTAGAGCCATCAGAATGATCCTTCCCAAACTGTGCGTGAAGAAGGATCCGATCCTTGAAACTAGGGACGTAACATCTCCAGATTCTTTTCTTTCTGCCCATCCCTCGCACCTTCCCTCCTCCCCACTGCTACATCGGTAGCTGTACAGAGGGCCACGTGCTGGGTGAAGCCTCCGGCTACAGAAACTTTTAATGAGCTTACAGGGTGTTATTCTGGATCCTTTGTGAAGTGGCCCTGGAATCTGAAGACTCCTTACAAAAACAAAGTAAGAAAAGGTGAGTCCTTACTCACTCTGAGGTCACATCCATGGGTATGGGGAAGGGGAGATAGGAAAAAAAAAAAAGAAAAAGAAAAAGAAAGGCTTCGGGATGTCACCAGGAGTATAGGAAGAGAAGAGAGAGAGATGTTAAGGGAGTGATGGGAGAGCATGAGATGTTTCCTGCAAGAAGGCACAGCCTCTGAGGTCCTGAGGCTTTAGAGCAGCATGTCTTCTGCTACCCAAGGGAGCAGAATCCGAATTCGGTGGTTGGAGAGGCAACCCTCGTTTCATCAGAGGTGTAAACACTGAAGAGAGGAGACACTGCGTGGGATTACCAGGGCAAAGTCTGAAGACATAAACTTGCAGGAGTAAGATCTAAGTTATAACTTGTAAAAGATACCTCCTCTCCCCATAATAAATTCAACATGCCTCTGCCCTTTTGATGACCTCTGTTCACATCTTACTCTTCCATCAAAGATGGAAAAATGCTTTAAAGAAATACTTTTTCTTTCAATGTCTAAAAAATATCTAAAGTCTCCTCCCCACTTCATTATTTTCATTTTTGTTCTCTGCTTCTGTTTCCCCATATAGTAGCAGAGAATTAGAGACCAAAGTGGAATCTGAAAAGAACTGAGAGGTTATTCAGGAAAGTTTCAATTTCCTAGGAATTTGGGAAGATGGTTTAAACGGGTTAGTGCTATTCAGAGCTCAGTCCTGGCTGAGTGTCCACGGGGTCTCAAGTTGCTGAGGGACCACCGAGGCTCAAGAGAAATGGTGAGGGGCCGGATAAGATCCCGATGGGGCATCGTTTTCAAAGTGGGCAAAGAGGATGCTTCAAAAAAACTCAGATTGGAAAGCTTACCATACCTGGGAATACTTGAAAAAAATTCTCCATTCAATCCATTTGTGAAATTAGGCCACGGGCTAAGCAACCAGAAGTGTGACTTTGAAAGGTAACCCTATCTCGTTAATTTAATCTCTCTCTGCATTAGAATGATTAGACTGGCAAATAGAGGGAGAGATCCCAGTAACGATCTTGATTTTTAGTACAGATCCTCATTCTTTCCTGCAGGAGGCATTCGCTAGTGGGTTTACAGATTCAAGTCCATACTCTGTCACTCTTGGATGGGCAGCCCAGTGGCTGCCAGTTTGAATCCAAACCTAGAAGGAAATAATGGTGGTCGAGAGGGGTTAGTGTGGGCCATCCATTTTTCTTAAAAAAAAAAAAGTCTCTTCATCCGTAAGTTTAGTGACAGAGTAGATAGGATGACATAAGCTGCTGTTGGTAGGAGTGGTGATTTGTACCTTAGCAAAAACAACTGAATTCAAAACAACTTTTTAAGACAGAGGAAAAACACAGAGAAAACTGTTTTTGGGGCTCAGATGTCAGAGGAAGAGGGTCCCTCATGGAGCTCACCTGACTTTCTGAGTTCTCTTGAGACCATGTGGAAAAAAAAAAAAAAGGAAAAAGTCAATGGATCCAGGGTGCTAGGTTGGAAGGAAGTCACCCTGGAACCATGAGGTGCCCCTCCCACCTGGGCCAGCATGGCCTATCCTCGGGTACCGTAGCTAGTTCTTGGCTGGCTCAGAAAGACACACAGAGAGCAGAGCTGGGGATTCCACTTAGGTTCCTCAGGCCTCTGTAGCATGTTTAAAGGAACCGAGGTCATTTAGCCAGAAGGGAAGGCTGAGTGAGGCAAGGACTTGTGTGCCGTGTGCGTGCTCCATTTTCAGGGGGAGAACACAGCGGTTTAGGGGGGCTAGAAGTATTCCCTAGGCAGTTAGTAACAACAGATCTCTGAAGGAGTCTGGGGAGTAGCATAACCACAAGTCTTTGAAATTAGACTGTTCTGGTCCTTTGTGAATGCAGGGGATAGACTTGGAAATCTTCAAGGGCCTGAGCAGGCTTGTGGAAGTAGTCACGCTGAGAGCTCCGGAGGATTCTCTCTCTCTCCTTTCCTAGGTTCAGCTCAAGCAGTAACTCCAAGAGTTCTGACCCCATTCTTTTGAGCTTTTAACCTGGACCCAAGGGAAATGGCTCTTATGAAAGAGGCAACCATCCAACTCATTCAGGCGGTGGGCTGCAAGTTTGCCCGGGAACGTCCCACTGCACAGGGCAGAGGGGCTCACGGTCAGCTAGCTAACAGTGCCGCTGGCAACCTTTCAGTTACTACCCCAAGTGCCATGCAGGCCAACAGTGGTTTCACACCAGGGCCTGGAACTCGGATTCTCTTGCCTTCGGATCCAGACATTTCTGACTCACCCACACTACACTAAGCCCAAAGCACTATACCACGCGGAGGCCGGAGTGGTGTTGCCTTCATTACAAATGGTGCAGCATTGGATTTTCAAGTAAATCTAAGTGTTTCTATTGTCTTTAAAATGACATAGATATGTCCAGTTATTTAAAAAAAAAAGGAAAAAATTACAAAATACAAATGCCCGTGTTAATTTAGCTAGTCTCAGACATTACATTCGAGAACATAGAAAAGCCAAAAATCTCCAGTTATAAGCACAAAACTAAGGAAATTTATGGATCAGCGACTTTTGTCAGTGATCCATTTCTTTTAAAATCACCAGCCCAGATGACCTTGCCCGCTTGGTCTTCACATTGTGCAAGACTTGTCTGCTGGACCTTGGGAAGGTGGGGCAGGTCCAATGGTAGGGTTTGTTTTTGGAAGAACAGCAGGTTTTGGCCGGAGGGCTGGCGGCTTCAGCTGCACACCCATTCTGGGCGCCACCATGGGCTTGAAAGTACTCATTGTGTCACTGGAGGAGCTAGTGCTCCGTCGGATCTGCGGCTCCGAGCTGCGGAGGGCCACGTTGTGCAAAGGGCTGAGAGATTCCGTGGACGTGGCCGGGGTGGGAGCGTTCTTCACTTGTTCTAAGGTGTCCAGCACCACGTCGGGGGCGTGCTTTGCTGTACTCTGTCTCTCCAGTTCTCGCAGCTCATTCAGAGCAGTGTTCATCGTCTCCTCGATATCCTGTTGAAAGATAACCAGAGAGAGAGAGAGAGAGAGACGGAATAGACGGGTAATTAGTACTCACATACCGAAACCCTTACGCTTCGTTTCACAGCAGATGGGCCGCCAAGAGCAATGCTATTTCAGCTTCGCTGCCTGTAGAATGTTTACATGTAGTGCCCATGATTATTTTGTCTCTGCATGTTCAGGAGACCAGGATGCAAGGGTGCACGGAGCCGTCTACCCAACACCGGCTGTCCTAAGGTGCCAGGCAGCCTTCTCGTGATTTCTACCTTCCATGCTGACTTACTATTCAGAATTCTGTCTCAGCTTATGGTTAAAAGATAGCTTCCAGTTTAGACTCCACAACAATTTCTCAAGAAATAGATGGGAATGAAAAGCAGCCTTCTTTCATTCATTTAACAAATAATTTTGAGCACTCACTAGTTTGTGTCTAACTCCTAGCAGTTGTTCAAAATTCAGTTTGAGCCTTTCTCTGACGCTCTTGTCCAGGGGATCTCAGTGGAAGGGCACTGCCCCAGAGAGGGCATTTTTGTAGTATGCTATGTGAGTATTTTATTTTTTAAGAGATTTCTTTCTTTATTTGAGAGAGACAGAGAGAGTTGTCAGCATGAGTTGGGGACAGGGCAGAGGGAGAGAGTCTCAAGTAGATTCCCCACTGAGCGCAGAGGCTGGCGTGGGGTCCTATCTCACCGCCCATGAGATCATGACCTGAGCCGAAATCAAGTTGGTCACTCAACCCACTGAGCCACCTGTGTGTGTGTGTGTGTGTGTGTATTTAAATGGCAAAAGAACAAGATGACGTTAGTGGCATTTGGTGTGCTGGGTTATACATACTAGATCTGTTGCAATATTCCAGGTAATTTACATGCAATGAATTATCCTGCATCTTGTTCAACTTCTGAATGTCCTTCAGATGTTGATGGAGGTGAAAATCCTATTTATAATAACCTGAGCCCTGACCCTAACTCTATCTTATATTCATATGCATTTTTAATAGTTGTATGTATGGTAATTATATACGTAGGTGAAAGCATCTTACTAATTTGTCTTTTAGCCTATTAAAGCATTAACTGAAGTACACTTGTTTTAATATTTAATTCCTTGCATTTTTGTATATTATATTTAGAGCTTTATATGTTGTTTCAAATTAGGTATCTCATCTGTCAATTTATTTCAGACAGTAAAGGGGGAATGACAAAATACCTATTTCAATTTCAAAAAGGTACAGTATGTTCCATTGATGGATGAACAGATGAGCAAAGTGTGGTCTATACATCAACGGAATATTATTCACCTTAGAGAGGAAGAAAATCTTGCCACATGCTACAGTATGGATAAACCTTGAGGACATTAAGTGAAATAAGAGGCCAGTCATGAGAAGACAAACACTGTCTGTTTGCGTTTCTGTGAGGCAGTCACACTCACAGCAGCAGAAAGCAGCACGGTGGTGGCCAGGGGCTGGGGGTGGGAGGGGAGAAAGGGAAGTTGTTCTTCAGTGGGTATAGGGTTTCAGTTTTGCAAGAAGAAAAAGTTCCAGAGATCTGTTTCACAAAACGTGAATATACTTCACTGAACTGTGCGGTGAAAAATGGTTAAGGTGGTAAATTTTACATTATGTGTTTTACCACACACACACACACACACACACACACACAAAGCATTGTGTGGGAGCATTGTGTGGGACAGGACTGGTGAAGAACCACCACCCCAGGCTGGGATGCCTCTTCTCTACACGCCCAGGGCTCCTTTCACTCACCTGGAACACAACCCTCCCATGGGCGCTGCACGATGGGAACGGATTTCCTTATTCCGCTCCCTCCCAGGGTTGTAAGCACCTTCAGAAAGCAGCTGGCTGATGATTTAACGGTGCTTCTCTAAAGCCTAGCACAGGACCTGGCACACAGTAAGTGCTCAGTAAAGGTTTGCTAAATGAATAAACCAAGCTACAGTGATCACATATGGATACTGTTGTTTTTAGAAAAGCCCCATCAGGGAGGCCACTGATTTGTTTAATAAGAGAATCTGCATGTTTTTTGTATGAACACCATGATGGCAGGCTTTCTTGTCCTCAAGGGAAAATCTGAAGAGGAGAGATGGAAAGATAAATAAAGGACACAGCTGGAAGCCATTCTGGGAGGATGACATCACTTTTCAAGTGATTATTTTCTTATGTGATTTCTATTTGATGCTAAACATATGGATTTTTTTAAATAAGTATTTGCCACAGAGAGATTCTGCAGAGCCTGATTTATCTGTTGAGTTTTTGTTTTTATGATTTACAATTAAAGGATTTCCTGGGATGGCTCAGTGGGTTAAGCATCCGACTCTTGATCTCAGCTCAGGTCTTGATCTCAGGTCATGAGCTTGAGTCCTGTATTGGACTCTATGCTAGGCATGGAGGCCACTTAAAAACAAAAGCAAAGGAACAAAACGAATTTCCTGGTTCTAGAAGCAAAAGGGTTAAATAGGCATTGTTATACCTTCCCGCTCCTAATTCCCTGTCTTTCTAACCTAAATCCTGTTTCACCAGCTTATTACAAGCAGGGACCTTACGGGTTTCTCACACCATTATATTCAGCTGTAATTAAATCTCACTGGTTCTATATAGGTCTCCAAGGACCCTGTATAGTATTTCTAACAGAGAAAACCAAAAGGTCAAGTCTTTTTGATTTTTGCTGAAAAATTGTTATACATTTAAAATTGTTTTAATTTATAAAAAACACATTAAACCCCCTCACAATCTAATTTACATCCAAAATTTTCTTTAGTTAGGATATTGGAAATAGCTTGGAAGTTTGTCACATCCGTACAAGTCTCCTTGGGCACTCTTTATTAAAAATAATCCATCTTTAATAGTTCCCATGTTTGTTTCATTTATTTCTCATTCACTTTCTTTTTTGAATGATTAGTTCATTTTTAAGCTTCAGAGAGCTGGAAGATGCTTTAGATTAAACCTCTTTCGTCATTGGTGATACCCATTATTTGTTGATGGCCTATGCTAGGGGGGAAAAAAACTAGAGGAAAAATTGCAGAATGATAGAAAATCCATTAATCAATCTTGTCTTACCTTTACTTTGTCAATTTTAATCATTAGAAAAAAACTACGAAGTCCTCTGCACTAACTGTTGGGAAGAGAAGAGTGATGAGGACCCAGACCTGGTGTTCTTCAGTGAGCCATTATTTCTCCTACTATTTACAGACTAATCCAGCATTCCTCCTAAGCTGAAAGGCCCATATTTCTCCTACACTAATATTTATCTGTTTGTGGGCTCTCCATTCTATCAATTTGTCTATTTTATTATCTTTAGCATGCTTTAGGGATCTGGTAGGGCTAGTCCTTCCTCATTATTATTCTTTTTCAGCCTTTTCCTGGCTATTTAGCAATGATGTGTTTGAATGCCCCGGGGCCTACACTTCTGCCTTGTCTCTGTTTAAATCAATATGAACCTAATCACTTGGGCCCTTCCAGTAACAAATAGTTTTTCTAAAGAGACCTTAGTCAGGCCTTAAAGAATGGATGAATCTCTTTTCTGTTTTCTTTAGTTGGTTCTCTACAAAAAGCAGGACTATAGACAGGGAGTCCTGCATCGCTCCTTCATCACACCCAGGTGCAAAGCAGGCGTCAGGCCACTCCACGCATCCTACCTGAGCGATTGTCTCTGGGTCCAATGGCTTATGGTCATTGAAGCCTGTGTATTGCCCCGACGACGTGGACCTTCTAATAGGAGGACTGTCGATCTTCTTGAGGGAGTCGTGCCGGCTGATATTCGTCAGGCTGCCGTGGCCTGGCCTGCGCCTCCTCTCAGGACTGTCGTTGTTGAGGCCACGGTTCTGCAGCAGGCCCCGGGGGTGACCGCCCAGACTTGGGGACCCCAGGTCAACCGAGGAGTTGGAAAGAGCATGTGGTGGGTGCAAGGGGCAGTGGCCATCACTGGTCCTGCCAGGGCGCCTTACTGGAGGGGGTGGCTCTCCTCTTTTTCTTTGTCTAGAAATACACAAAAAGAGAGAGAAAATAGGAGAGCTTGTCACACCGGCTGATACTGAGAAGCTGTGGGTTCTGTGGCTCCTCAAAGCACTTGGGAAAGTTGAGGTTCAGGGGCCTGATGGTCAGACTCCACCCACCTGGCTAGATAGCCGTCAGGGTGCCGGTCCGTTGGGGAGTTCATGTCCTTGGATGAAGACTTGTCTTCAGTGACTGGCCCACTGCTGGCCTCGCTGTCAGCTTTTTGGCTCAGAGTGTCTGAAAACGTATCGTCCCTACAATGAGGAGAATCCAGGGTGAGGGTCTTTCACAAGATGAATGGTAACAAAAAAAGAGAAATGACGGCATTTACATATTCCAGTCTTTCTCTTATCAACACGACTTTCCTTATAATAAAAATATACAATTTCACTGCAGGTAAAGTGCAAGATTCAGATCTACAAAAAAGAACAAAATCACAGTCATGATATAACAGCTAGACACCACTGCTGCTAGAATTTGAGAAAATAGTCTTCTCTACTTTTTATCCATGCCCTGGTAAACATGTATGATGTCTGCATCTATAGGTATGAACTTATACTTAAGACACCGATATGTTTATGTAGCTTAGATATTTATGACTGTATGTCTGTAGATCTACACACACATAATACTTCTTGGGATCTGAGATACACATGTTAACATTTCTTTCTTTTCCTAAAATTAGGCTGAGTCATTTAATCACTGTATACATTTTATGCCGTATATTTCTCTTTTCCTTGAAAAACTGTTCGTAAATTAGTGCTATACTGTGAAATATTCACAGAATAGAGATTATACTTCACATATGATTTTGCAACCTATTTCTTTCATTTAATATATTATGACCATCTTCTCATCTCTTTAAATATTTTTAAATTACAGCAATATTATTAAAAAACAGAAAAAAGAAGGCTGATGATTCTCTTGAGATACTAGGTCAGTGTCTTTCCTCTGGGGAATCTGGAATTGAAATGGTAGCCGGACAGCAAGAGAGGAGTACCGCTGGCTGGGAACTAGCGGTGTTATTACAGCTCTACAGCTCTTGAAGCTGTTCTCCACATGGGTGATTTTTCTAGGAGCCTAAAAGCTTCACAGGGCATCTCTCACTAGCCCTTGCTCCAAATCTGCTGGTGGAGTTTGGGAAATGAAATCCTGCTGGCCCCAAAGTACCATTAGTAAAGACCCAAAAGTGATGTGAAGCATGGTGCCCGGCTCAAGAGTTTTGGGCTCTGCAATCCCATCTGCTCTTTTCTCAAAAGACCAAGGTCAGTTTAGGAATAGTGACTGGAGTCTTCCAGCGGGAGCAGCCGGGATGGCGGGAACAGCCCCGAGGGTGGGGGAAGCCCACGCTACTCACATATCCTGCACCACAATATACTGGTGTGGCACGAGCCCATCGATGCCGTTGTGCCTGCCTTCCCACCAGTCCTCAGATGCCCGGTGATACAGCAGCAGGGAGGCCCCCTTCTTGAAGGACAGTTCTCTGGCAGATCGCCCCATGTAGTCAAACTTGGCTATCGCTTCTATTGGCTCACATTCTACAAAGAACACACCAGAAGACAATGAGGGACAGAGGCGTGAGGTAAGCATGAAACGCTGTGTGAAAGTTCTCTATGAGGCCTTAGAAATAAACCAGGCCATTTCAATATCCAGAGTGAACAAAGTAATAAGTCCTCAATGGGTGATAAACCCAGGCTGTTAAGAGAGTTACAGAAAAACATCAGTTTTTCACACAAAGAAAAATGGAACATTGGATCTTAATTTCCACAGCCTTTTACCAGAGATAGAATGAAAGACTAATAAAAAATATTTTAAACTTTGTAACATGATATATGAGATCTTCCCTTGGGTTGTAATATCCTCCATAACAGCTCCAATATTATTTTGACAATGATGGAGTTCCCTCGTAATATGTTAATAACCATGGATAACATGGAGAAATCACTATCCCAGAACATTAGGAAGTTTATGCTTTATTTGTTTATTTAAAGGAAAATCAAGTTTACAAAAACCAGCACATTAAGTACTATTTGAGTACATTTAATTTCTTCATGTACTTATCTGGCACTATCAAATCTTCCAACTACCACCGACAGTAGAGATAAGTTTGTTTTCTCTAGGATCAGTAATAAATTCTAGTTGCCTATGAAACCAGCATAACGTAGACTGTCTTGTACCCAAATTAAAAGACCAGATTCATAAATTATATTATCCAGAGGTCAAAAGATATTCAAGGAGATTACAGTGAGTGGAAAAAACCAATCTCAAAAGGTTACATACTGTGTGATACCATTTATATAGCCTGTTTGAAATGACATAATAATCAAGATGGAGAATAGATTAGTGGTTGCCAGAAGTTGGGAAGAAATGGCCACGGATATAAAAGGGGGAGCACGAAGGACCCTAGTGATGAAACTGTATGTGACTAAATGTTTGCACACACAACTGAGTGCACCTGAAACTAGTGAAACGTGAACATGGTAGAGGGAGGGTTTCAATGTCAATTTCCTGGGTGTGATATTATGCTGCAGTTATATAAGATTTTTACCATGGAGGGAAGCTGGGATCTCTCTGTAGGAACTCTGTAGGGTTCACTTCATGTGAACCCCAAAAGATCTCAAAATTAAAAAAAAAAGAAAAAGATGTTGAATTCTGGGGCTAGAATTGGAATTTTAGCCCTGATCTAATTCTGATCACAAAAGCTGAAAGCAAGAGAAAGGAATCCATCAAAATCCTTGAGGAGAACGCAGGCAGCAACCTCTTCGACCTCAGCCGCAGCAACATCTTCCTAGGAACATCGCCAAAGGCAATGGAAGCAAGGGCAAAAATGAACTACTGGGATTTCATCAAGATCAAAAGCTTTTGCACAGCAAAGGAAACAGTCAACAAAACCAAAAGACAACTGACAGAA
>PISX010010588.1:0-69165 GCA_004024625.1 Mellivora capensis
TTAATGATGTCTTTCTATACTGGCATTTGTCAATTAAAAAATATAATAGGAAATAACACTTAAAGCAACAAAAACTATGTGTCTGGAAATAACCTACCCCAAATGCAAAAGAATACAAATCTATAGTAGAATAAATGCAGGCACAAAATTTGTCCATGTAAAATTGTCATTTTACTCAAATGATATATAAAATCACTGCAATGTTGATGCAAATTTCAGCAAGTTGTTCAAAGAATAAGATTTTATGGAAGAATAAAGGTCAAATACCTAAGTGCTTTTTATTTTAGAAGGAGGGCTTTTTAGGACAGATTTTAAGAAATGCACTAAACTACAGTAATGAACATTTTGTTATTCTATCCTCAGAAAAATGGAATAATAGTTTATTCCATTTGGAATGGTAAAATAGTTTAATGTAATAAAGGAAAATAACCTGAGGGTTTTGAAGGGGTGGGGGGTGGGAGGTTGGGGGAGCCTGGTGGTGGGTATTGTGGAGGGCACGCATTGCATGGAGCACTGGGTGTGGTGTAGAACTGTGAATTCTGTTACGCTGAAAAGAAATAAAAAAAAAAAGAAAGAAAAAAAATAATTCATAGGAAAAATGTTTACTCATAGCAATGAAATGAAAGACACAAAATCTAATAGAAGAAAAAAAAAAGGACAAAGTATATAAATAGGCAGTATATACTTGGGATGTAGTATGATTGGTAAAACCATTCTGAAGATAAATGTAGGAGTACTTAATTAAATTAAATATGAGTATTCCTTGTGACCTGCAATCCAAATCTTGAATATGCCCCAGAGATTCTTGTAATGTTTCATGAGAAACATGTACAGAAATGATCTTTGCAGCAACGTGATTTTTAGCACTGATCTATGAAGACAACTTGGTTGTCTATCTGTGGGAAACATGCAGCAAAATGTGGAGGAAGCCTGCAGTGCAATATTATGGAACATTCCGAAACAGTCAAATATATACTCATATACAACTGATACTTTTAAGAAAGCTATATTGCCTCATAAAGCACCTCATTTAGATATGTCTGGAGTCTTGGCAGTTTGACTACCCTATGTTCTTCAACAAATGAACCTTGAGAGCTTGTGTAGCGCTTCTAGCAGGGGACCCTAGCTTCCACATAGCACTCCTGACTGAAGAACAGCCCTCCTCTGGGAAGATCATATTGTTCTATTAAGCATGCAGCTTTGAGAGGCACACGTGGAGGGGTGAAGAGGAAAGGGATGCCCTCTGGGGCAGCCAGATCAGCCGAATTATCCCTGGCAATCAGTGAGCTGAAAGAGGATGTGGCCAGATCACCCTCACATTAAAAAAAAAAAATATTAAGTGTCAACAAAGAATGTTAGCCTTACAACACAATGTCATTTTAACATAAATACACAGGTTTTCGTATGATTACAAAAACATTCCTTAGCTTACTAATATGTGTGTGTGTGTGTGTGTGTGTGTGTGTGTGTAACTATGACAGAGACTGGTAGGGATTATAAATGAAGAGTAAGGATAATTGTAATAATAATAATAATAGTAAATAATTTAAATGAAACAAAGATGTTGTAAAACCATTAATGATGATGTGCCACACATTGAAGGGTGTGATGAACTCTCTTAAATGTCTCTGAAGTCCAAAAAGAAAGGATGGGGAAACAGGGCACCTGGGTGGCTCAGTGGGTTTAAGCCTCTGCCTTTGGCTCAGGGTCCTGGGATCGAGCCCCGCATCAGGCTCTCTGTTCAGAAGGGAGCCTGCCTCCCCCCTGCCCTCTTGGCCTGCCTCTCTGCCTACTTGTGATCTCTGTCTGTCAAATAAATAAATAAATAAATAAATAATCTTTAAAAAAATGAAAAAGAAAGGATGGGGAGGAGGCTGGAAGAACAAGAGGGAAGAAATAAGGCAAAGGAGGGGAGGAAAGGAAAAAGAAAAGAAGATCTTCATCTCTCCTTCTTTAAAGAGGTTTCTACAATTTATGTCTAAAGGTAGAAATTTTTTTTTTTTTTAATTTTAATTCCAGTGTAGTTCACATACAGTGCTGTATTAGTTTCAGGTGTACACTATAGTGATCCAATAGTTTCATACATTACTCAGTGCTCATCACGACAAGGGCACTCCCAATCCACCTATCTCACCCATCCCCCCACCCACCTCCTCTTTCAGAACCATTAGTTTCTTTATAATTAAGAGCGTTTTTCTGGTTTACCTCTTTTCTTGTTTTATTTTGTCCATTTATTTCTTTTTTGTTTATTTCATAAATTCCACATAAGAGTGAAATCATAATGGTATTTGTCTTTCCCTGGGTGGTTTACGTCACTTAGTATTATACTGTCTAGATCCATCCATGTTGTTGTAAATGGCAAGGTTTCATCCTTTTTTAGGGCTAAATAATATTTCATCATATGTGTGTGTCTGTATATGTATATGTATATATATGTATCTTTATAAATTTTATGTGTGTGTATATAGATAACTACATAACTATATGTAACTATATATATATATATATGCATATATATACTGCATCTTCTTTATCATTCATCAGTCAATAGACACTTGGGTTGCCTCCATAATTTGACTACCATACATAATTTTCTTAAAAACGTCTGTACTAAAAAAAAAAAAAAAAAAAAAAAAAAGTCTGTACTTCAGGGGCTCCTGGGTGGCTCAGTGGGTTAGAGCCTCTGCCTTCGGCTCAGGTCATGATCCCAGAGTCCTGGGATGGAGTCCCACATCGGGCTCTCTGCTCAGCAGGGAGCCTACTTCCTCCTCTCTCTCTCTCTCTGCCTGCCTCTCTCCCTACTTGTGATCTCTGTCAAATTAAAAAAATCTTTATAAACATCTGTACTTCAAATCCATTTGGGCTTCCTTTATATATCTTATATATGACTCTACATCAGAGATGCTACAGCTGGACCTTTCTGACTGTTTTACTTGCCTAACTGACCCTGTAATAACCTCTCATAACTAATTAAAGAAAAATGCCTTAAATTTTGAAATTCCTTACAAATCTTGATTTATATAATTACATATCCTCTATTCTACTTCTATTCAACTGATTGCAAATTTTAGTTCTAATTTCTAAACTCATTGCTTTGGAACCTTGTCAACAAATTAGAAAGTTGGGCTTAAATTTCTGTATTTGTTATTCCAGATTTTCCCTTGCTTAACTCAATGTCTTGGTCAGTATCTTCCATTATTAATGCTAAGCTGTCACAGGTTTTGACACAAATATGGATGACTTAGTTCATTCTGTAAGAGGCTGAATGAGAAGGGTAGGACTCTGATCTAGTATCAGCTGTTAAGTTGGAGCATGGCCAGGGGTGGTAAGATGTGAAGGCTAGCAGGCATTCACTGGTGTTGGCAAAAGTACAAAGTAGTTACATCATGAAGAAGTCGGCATTCTTATAGGGGACTACTAAAGATAATACAGTAGCAGGAGCAATCTGCAGCTCTATCAAGGCAAGTAAACAAATAGATGTTGGTAGTGTTTAACTCCAAGTGGTTTAACCCTATTCCCCACAGTGTGATTACAGATAGAATTCCTAGAATTCCTATTCCTAAAAAGATGAAGGAAAAGAACAATGTTAGTATCTGAGCAGCTTAGCTTCTAGGTATTTTGTCCCAAGCAGGATTCAGATGCAGATGCTTCTAGTGTGAGCTAGTTAGGAGAAAGTGGCCATCTGTTAGGGACTGGCTCTCGGGTATAAGGCAGAAAGCTCAGCTAGTGTGGGCCTCGTACAGATTTAGCCTCAGATGAGAAGTCAGGTTGACTTAATACCAAATGCCAGAGAGTGGGCTCCAGTTAGAATTCCTTGTTTCTCTGACCCATGCCAGGGTATGGAGGTCATTAAGAAGAGGAGATGTGTGGCCTGGACCCAAGCAGCTCCGCACCTGCTCCCCCACCCTTGGAATGTAGGTTCTGCTTGACTTCTCCACCCTCAGAAGCTGCCCCGAGGATACAGCCTCGAGGCAGAAATGGGGTGCCGAGGCTATCTGGACTGGGCTCATGACTAAATTCAGTTAAGGCCTCCTGCGTAGGAGACTGAAGCCAGTTAAGGTTTCTATATCAACTTAAAGATGCTAGTGGGTGGGTGTAGAGATCCACCTGTTTTGTGCCCACCCAAGGCAAACTTCAGCAAATGAATTCCTTTGCTTCTCAAACCAGACACCTACCAGTCTGGAGTGGTTTATCTCCTTCAGTCTCTCTGCCATCAGTGTGCAGCCGCCAGTTTCACATCTCACCCATGAAGCTCCGGAGGTTGCAAATTAACACAGGCATAATTCTAGGGCTTCCAGTGTAGCTAAAAGAAGCATTGGGTGACAAGTTACATCAAGCATGGTAAAGGCAGGGATTTTTATGGTTTTATTCACTGCTGTAATGCTCCCCTCTAGAATAGTGTTTGGTTTAGAATAAGGACTCAATAAATATGTGCTTAATGTGATTGGATAAATAAAGGAGTGGGAAGAGGTGTTTATAGAAACTGCAGAATTCAGCAGGTCCTGACACAAGTGAAGGTGAAAAATTTCTAATACGAAATAGAGCCAAAGCAGTCTTGTTGCACATAATGGCACATAATAACGGGCCAAAATGCCAAAATACATGTTTGATATAATAAATATAATTTTTGTATCTACAACTTAATAGTGCAAAACTATTCAAGTGATGTAAACTACCAAATATGTATTTTAAAACATTTATACTAACTTTGTATCGTATAAATCAGTGACATGTATATTTTTTGGTTTAATATGAATACCATTAGGAAAAAGCAATTAGAAATTACGATATTTGAAAATTAAATCATTACTGTCATTTCGCTAAATTTCTTCAACACTTTAAGTTTTTTTAACAAGTCAGCTAAACACATAGGTGAAATAACAACTTGGATTTTAGAAGCAACATCTTGATTGAGAGAATCATTATTTAGGTTATTAAACATTGAGAAAAATGGTATTCTCATGAAAAAAAAATAATTACTCTTACAAAGTCCTTCACTTAGCTACAATGATTTTTTTTCCAGAGCAAAATTTTATTTTTTCTCTAACATATCCAGTATTTCATCATTAATTTTTACTTTTAAAAACAAAATAAATAAGAAATAAATGCAGACCATTTTCTAATCTTACTTATTACTTACTTGACTAACATCAAACAATATCAAGTTAGGAATAAAATTTGACAAAAGTAATCACTTTACAGTTACAGAATAATAACTCCATCAATTTAGTGCAAAAATTCCAATAGATGTCCCACCGACAAAATAAAGTAGTGAGTGGGATGACTAAATTTTTTTAGTTTTAATGCTTTTATTTTTTGCAAAAGTGGCTCTACACTACCCATCAAGTACAAATCTTACTCCTACTTAAGTCTGTAAAAGGGAAGAGAGAAAAACATGATCCTTTCTGTTTGTTTCAATTGCTCCTCTGACTGAAAATGTTGTAATAATGGACCTGTTTATTTTCTTTTTTCTTTAAAGATTTTACTTATTTATTTGACAGACACACAAGTAGGCAGAGAGGCAGGTAGAGAGAGTGGGGGAAGCAGGCTCCCCGCTGAGCAGGTAACCCACCACCCGGGTTCTATCCCAGGACCCTGGGATCATGACCTGAGCTGAATGTAGAGGCTTTAACCCACGGAGCCACCCAGGTGCCCCAAGGACCTGTTTATTTTCTAACATAAAACAAATTTATGGTTTTAGGAGAATTAATATTTTAATTATTGGTCAATTCCAAATGGCCGCTGCCTGAGACTATCCTTAAGTAGGCCATCAGTTAAGTAAGTAAGCTAAATGACTGATGGGGCATGGTGGGGTGGGGAAAAGCTTGTAGGAAGTTTATAGTTTGACGAATTTGAATTTGGACTGTCATGTAATGGTTGTTTAACTTTGACTATATTCCACAGATTTTAAAAATCTTTTATTTTTTTTTTTTTAAAGATTTCATCCACTTATTTGTCAGAGAGAGAGAGAGAGAGAGAGTACACATGAGCAGGGAGAGCAGCAGGCAGAGCGAGAAGCAGGATCCCTGCTGAGTCAGAAGCCTGATGCTGGACTGGATCCCAGGTCCCTAAGATCATGATCTGAGCCAAAGGCAGATGCTTAACCGACTAAGCCACCCAGGAGTCCTTATATTACATAGATCTTTGAGCCTCAAATGATAACACTTTTTTTCCCCCAGAATTTAAGATTACATGCTGTAAAGAGAAACCACTATTATTGTAATTTTACCATAGTGGATATTATGCCGCAATAATTATTTGACTACTTATTATGTTCACAATTTTTTTTAAAGATCTGATTTATTTATTAGAGATAGAGCAGGTGCAAGAGAGCACGAGTACGGGGAAGGGCAGAGGAGAAGGAGATGCAGGCTCCCTGCTCATCAGGAAGCAGAGGAGGGACTTGATTCCAGGACCCTGGGATCACAACCTGAGCAGAAGCAGACACTTAACCAAATGAGCTGCCCAAGTACCCCAATCATTTTCTTTCGAAAACATCTTTCTCACTAATTTCTTAGTCTGTATTTGCCTACAGTCCTTGCAGTCATCCAGGTTCAAATATTCAGATTCATCTTTAATTCCTCCTTTGCTCTCCATGAATGAGTTGGCTGAAAAATCATTGAAATCTACATCAATCCATGTTAGCTCTCTTTTCTTAATCATTTTCCAATGCATCGTCACTACTTTGTTTCAAGTCACAGTTCAGTATTGTTGTCACTATGTATTTGTTTTTACCTTGCCTCCTGGCATTTTGTTCACATTATTACAATCCTCTATGGAGCAGCCTGTTTTAATTTTTCTTAAAATGTGCATTCCTGATCATCTGATTACTCTAGTCCTCAAATTTTACTAGCTTGACATTATTTAATAATATACAAAATACTACTTCTGCATTTGAAATCTTATAACCCAAGCTCCATTCCCAGTGTATCCCAGCAGTCATGAAATGTATTGTACAGACCCAAATCAGTTTAGTTCTTAAATTTCATCTTGAATGTCCCCCAGGACTATAATTCTAATCTGAAGCCTCTAAATTGATAACATTCTCATTATCATTAACTTTCAAAGAGCTCAGGTATGATGGGTTATTCTGTTTTGGTTTATAGAGAATCTTATAGCTATCTGATTTGCTAGATTTTAAGTTCCTTGAAGTCAAAGTATATATGAAAATCACTTATATTTTTTAGTAGAAGTGGTTTTGTGT
Source organism: Mellivora capensis (assembly GCA_004024625.1). Classification (NCBI taxonomy): domain Eukaryota; kingdom Metazoa; phylum Chordata; class Mammalia; order Carnivora; family Mustelidae; genus Mellivora; species Mellivora capensis. The sequence continues at coordinate 7,205 of PISX010010588.1, forward strand.
AGGTATCAGGCATTCTAAATTTTCATTTAATTCCAACAGACTATTTTTATTTTGCAAGTAAGTCTTATTTGCATAGTCACCTCATCTTCTTTTACTATGTTGAAGAGTAGCCATGATAATATTTTATGAAAGGAAAGATAACACTACTTACAACAATACATTTTCAGTCCTCATCATAAACCTTTTTGTGTCAAGTCTGCCATGAGGATTGGGAATAAGGAAACCTTCTGAAATATACTCTGCCCTTAAGTGCTTAGCCTGATGAAAGAAGCAGACACAGTAGCAAATCAAATCTAAAATGTCATATATTTAATGGGATAACATCTACAAAGAGAACTAAAGGTCTGCATGAAGAAAAAGTAAATGTTATCTGCACGGTCGGGAAGTTTTATCAAGAAGGCACTGCGTGAGCTGAGCATAAAAGGAGCATACATATTCGTGATACAACTAGAGCCATTTGCCAAAGGCACTGAGATGCCCCTGTACCTATCTGCTGGCATCTTTGAGAATAGCTCAAAGGTTAGGTAAAGTCTAAAGCAGTTTCAGGGTGGCGGGTGATGAGGCTGGAGAGAGAGATGCACCATGGTCACCTCGTGAGTCATACTGATTGGGATCGGCCGCGTCTGGAAGGTGTCCTACAGGTAAAGCGGGGATCTCTGTTTATACCGAATTTATATACTAGAATAGAAAAGGCATAGACTGGGTTCACATTTTGGCAAAAGTCTTGGTCAACCCATCAAAGCTTTGTTATGTTGGTTTATATATTTATTTTTCATTGTAAGAAAGAGCCTAACACTTAGAATTATTTTGCAGTCATTTCTATACTTTTCTGCTTGCCTCCTAATTTAGAGACTCACATAATGCGAGGGCTAGATGCCAGCCTTTCTAATGCCTCATTTCCTTCTGCAGAGTGGGGAAAGTGTGGGTTTATTAGGAAAATTACATTATTTTTTCAACATCCAGGGCATTGTTAACACGTTCTGGGAGGTAATTAACTCACTTCAATAACATCAGCCTTACACTGGCCTTGTTAGTATTTTGACATTCATATTTTCTCCCACTTTAATGTGAGTACATCTGTTAGAGAGCAAAATGAGAACTGACTTTGATTTGATCATTTGGTTGGTTTCATTCTGCTCCACTCACTTTGTGCTGCTATATTTATGGGCTTGCCTATATCTTGTCCCTGCTTGATCCATATCTCAAACCTGGGTTAAAAAAGTCAGAAATGATTTTTTACAGTTCACGGGGCAGACAAATATGTGCTTGATAAGTTTTCACAATGAGTCAAGGAACACACATCTTAGGAAGCTGTCAGATATGCTCTGAGGGAAAAATATGGTGAAGAATAATGAAAACTGATACAATGGGCTACTTAAAAATAATTTTTTCCCTTCAGTGAGGATGTTGAAATATAAAATAATTCAATAATTAGCAAGTAATTGATACTAGTGTCCTCATTTCCCTTTTGTATATCTACAGACTATATTTACTTAAAATCCTGGGACATAGGATTCTCTGTCATCTCATTAAAATTTAAGGATAAATTTGGGCTTTATATATATGTTTATACAGACATTAATATATGTTCATTAAAATGCAAGAAATGTACTATATTAAAAAAAAGGTAAGGTCTAGGGATTGTTTGTTGGTCCTTTGCATATTACAGAAGGGGTCAGAACAGAATATCACCTCTCCAACCACAGACAGTATAAATTAATACATTATCACATCTGCTTTACAAGCATTGGGAAGTGTGGGTTTGCAAGACGAATGAGTACTGAATGCTTACCCACTTTCTATAAAGAAGAAAATATTCTAGTGTCAGGGAGCGTAACTGCTGAGAACTTTCTAGAGAGCCCATGCAAATAGTTCTGACTTTTTATTTTAAAATACGTAAATTGTTGCTGTAATCTGTCACTTTGCTCTGTGCGTGGTCACCTGAGCCCATTACTAATTGAGTTCTAGACGCTCTTTAAACCTGTCTGACCTGTGTGTCGCATCGCTTCAGTGGCTTAACTTGTGAGGTCATGCCTGAACACTTTTTTGGCCAGATCATGTATCCATATTCCCTAATACTTTAATTCAGTTTCTCATGCTAATTCAATGTTTGAGATACAAAGCACAGCAGGGTTACTCTCCCTAGGTAAGCTTTTATAAAAATAATTGTGAGCTGACTAGTCATGACCTTGGTTTTATCTATGCTCAATTTTTGATCTAAAACTTCAGTGAACATCAATTTTGAAACCATTACCAAGTACACTGAGAAACAGCATTTGAAGCTTGGGACCATAAATTCTCCTTTAGATATTTCCCTGTTCAGGGTAGATTGAGTAGGATTAAAGGGAGCAGTCATGCACTCAGGGTTAAATAAAAAAGGTATTACACTTGAATGGTAATTTAGCTAGGACGGATGTTTTTTGTATTACAGACACAGGGGTAAAGCGTGGCAGGAAACTATTCAGCGGGGAAGATAAAGAGAAATGATGCTTTAAGCCTCCCTGACCCACAAACAGAAAGAAAAGCCATTATTAACTGAAACCAGGAGCAAATGTTAGGCAGGGGATAAACAATCAGGCTGTGAATTACCCAGGTACATCACTTACCTATGCTTTCATAGGTAAAAAAGTTCAGGGATGACAAACATGATAACTAAGCTTTACCTAAAGTAGTGAACGAAGAATATTCAGCTGGGTTTGGAAATAATATCTACTACAGAAGCAGTTAATTAGGGAAATGTAAACTGAAACCAGGAAGTGATACATTTTGCACACATCAGATTAAAAAACAAAGTAAACTGAAAACAACAAAGTCAGGGCTGCCTGGGTGACTAAGTCAGTTAGTGTCTGACTCTTGATTTATGCGCAGCTCATTGCTCTACAGGTGATGAGAACAACCCCCATATCAGGCTCCACGCTCAGTGCAGCGTCTACTTGTCCCTCTCCCTCTGCTCCTGCTCCCACTCGCTCTCTGTCTCTCTCTAAAATAAATAAGTAAGTAAATAAATAAATAAAATATTAAAAAAAGAAAACAAAGTCAGAGTCTATATTGACAAAATATTTTAGAAATTGGGTCGGCATTATATCATAGAGATATCTAATGTTATTTGGTTTGCAGTTTATATAAATGGCACTATATTATGTAAACATGTATATTAGCAGATATTTTCACGAATGTTTATGGTAATATAATTTATGATATAAGAAACTAAAAGTACCCCAAATATTCATGGAGAATGTTAACTAAACATGTCCTATTTCATATATTAACATTCAGCAGAGAAAATAAATCATCTACCGTGGCATTCATCATTATTTTTAATCTTAGATATATGAATCTGAGAGGGTAAATTTCAAAAACAAGTAAAACTTTATGTGTTAGTGAAAAAATTATAGACAAATTCAAGAAATGGTAAATATAATATTCCAGGTAAGAGCTACTGGAGGACTAAGGGTCGGTCGAGGTAGAGCACTTGCTTTTTGAGTGGGGCATAGGAATTATGAGTACTTCATAATTTAGGCAGTCTTAAGAATGGTGTGTTGGCTTTTTTTTTTAACATTTTGTTTTCTAATTTATACACCATTTGTTACATCAAAATTTTATGATTAAAAATGTCTTTAAGACAACAAATCTGATACAAAGGCAAATTGTTTTCTTACTGAGAAAATTGAGAGGTGAAAAAAAAATCAGTTCTATTTCCTTCTACTAAAATAAATGATCCTAAAATTTACAAATGTAGAAAAAAACATTAATTTTTAGAAAATTGTAAAGGAAGTTAGATACATGGGTCAAAATTACAAGCCTAGGTGGAGTAAGATGTTTCTGAAAATATTATTCATGATTTGTGTATGGATTGTTCTAACTAAGGCACTGGAGACTGAGAAAGTTGGAAGATATCATTGCCATGCTCGCCTTGGCTGGTTGTTTCAGAGTTTGGCATCTGGTTAGAATCCAAGCAATACAAATGATAAGGAGCGTCTCTTTCCAATTTTATTCTGAGAGTCCATTTCTGACAACCACATTTAAAAAATATAAAGCTATATTTTTCAGTATCACTATAATATTTCAGTATCTGGCTCAGTGTTTTAGGAAACAATTGAGTTGTGATTCTGGTTAAGAAGTGGACTTAGGGGGAAAAAGTTAAGGCTAGAGTCAGACATACCTGGAAATCTAAAAATAAAAATATCCAGAAAGATTTCAAAGTAGACTTGATTGGGACTTTTTGAGGGAAAAAAAATGTAAAGTTGGGACATTCTGTGTTTTCCCTTTTACACTTGACTATTTAAGAAACTGCCCATCAAAAATGGGGTAAATTGTGATTAAAAGAAATAATATAATATGTACCCCTAGGGATAAAAATACATTATATGTTCATAAAAAATTAAAAATTCAAAAAAAAGAAATAATATAATATGTGACAAATTTTTGAGGTGGGAAAAATGTTGACTGTCCCCCTTCAATTTACTTTATCAACTTTTTAATGTATCAATTTCAATACCTATATGCTTTACTTTTAAAAATGTTTCCAAACCCCTAGATTGGTCTAGGAAATTTTACAGGGGATTTTTCTCTATATGCTTACCCTCTATAAAATGATTATCTATTTTAAAAATTTTCACTTCATGGGGTGCCTGGCTGGCTCAGTTGGTAGAGCATGTGACTCTTGATCTCAGGTTTGTGAGTTCAAGCCTCACGTTGGGGGTAGAGATTACTTCAAAGAAAGTAAAAAAGTAAAAGCTTTAAAAAAAAAAGAATTTCACTTCAAATTCAATTATTTTATTTACAAGTGACTATAAAATGGAGCTCATATATTTTAAAGTGGAGGCATTGATTTAACAATTTATAGAAATTTTGAATAGTGAAATAATTCATATTATTTTGAACTCTAGCAGATTGAAACATTGAATAAATATCAATAGCATTGTTTCTCTCTGATATGACATAATGATATACCATTGCAGTTTTTAGAATCAGATATTTTTACTTACATTCTTCAATACATTTCTTCAATACATCCTCCAAGTTGCCCTAAATGCAAATAACCCCCTATTTAAAATCCATCATCTGTTCCTCACTGTTTAAAGGGTAAGGTTGCATCCCCATAGACCTTTATATTGTCACTCGCTTGCTTCTTTATATTTCTGCCACACATCTGCTAGAGCCGGAATAGCTACATATAATTCCTTTGAAAGTGCATCAACTTTGAAGCTTTCCATGTTTTTCCACATTACTTCTGCCAAGAAAAGTGCTTCAACTTTTGTCTAGTCAACTTTCAAACTAATTGTTCCAGATACAGTTCAAACTTATCTTCTTCTCAATAATTATTTATCTCTCACTCCATCCACAGGATGCGCTAACTGTATTTGATACATGTTTTCCCGCTCTAACATAACAGCATGTGAATATCTTAATGGCAGCACAACTTTCCTAAAAATAAATGGTATTCTTGTGTATTTTCTCCATAACTTTTAGTTCCTTGAAGGCTTTCTTTATCGATTTATTTCCAGGTCTAGTCTTCTTGTGTGGTTTCAGAAAACCAAGCCCACTACCAAAGGAAAACTATGCGCTAGCATTATGATATTTAAAATAATGTGTGAATAGGTCTAAAGACAATTCTAAATAAAGGAATGTAACCCTTTGAGCGATGGTAAAGATTTTTTTAAATAAATACATTATCTCTAAGAAAATTGCCTTGAAATTGTGTATTTATATATTTTTCCCAATTTTAATTGGGTTATTTTATTTATTGCCAATTTTTTTATCAACTCTATGTTGCAAAACCTTGTATTTTATATTTTTGTCCTTTCACTATGTTTATTAGTTTAGATGTAACTCACATTTTAGATTTTGTGCATTCACTGTTACCTGTCTATATTTCAGTTTTATGCCTCAGGATATTTTTCCTATATTTTAATTAAAGAAATTAATTAATTTTAATTAATTATTATATCTGAATTTATTTTGGGATTAAATTTACTTACTTCCTTCCCTCAAATCAGTTTTCAACAAATTTAACAAGTTTTCAAAAAAAATAGATAATGGAGAAAAGATTTCAGAGATAAATATAATAATCCAATTAAGGACCTTGAACTGAGAAAATGGAGAAAAAAAACAAGTCATGCTTTCCTATATTTTTTTGATGTACTATATTAAATATCAAAATGCGTAATTCATATAAATAAAGGACGATAGGGCACCTCGGTGGTTAAGTCAGTTAAGGGTCTGCCTTTTGCTCAGGTCATGATCCTAGGGGTCCTGGGATCAGCTCTACCTTGGATCCTTGCCCAGCGGGGCGCCTGCTTCTTTCTCTCCCTCTGCCCTTCCCCCCACTCATGCTCTATCTCTATCTCTAATAAATAAATAAAATCTGTAATATAAATAGATAGATAAATAAGTAAATAAGTAAATAAATAAACAAAAGATGATGAGTTACTAAAGGTATTTGAAACTAAGTATGGTAAATTTCAAGCTGTTTGGGGTAAATCATTTTTCCAGGTTTGTACAGACTATTTGGGGACAGGTATAGACCATGCAAACAAAAAAATCAACGCCGGTGTATCTGGGTTTGTCCTACCAGATGAAAAGCATATTAATAATTTGAATTAATAAAAGTTTTCATAGGTTTTAATAGTGGGTAAATGATATTAAATTATCTTTAATAAAATATCTTATTTACAATATTATTGTTTATAATAGTTTTGCTAAGTAATAAAAATAACAAAAACTATGTTCTTTGATATAATATCACTAACCTCTGATTTACAAAACCTGAATCTCGACACCATTTTTGGCTCATTTCCCTTGCCCTTTCTAGTATTCCTTGAACTCCAGTGTTCTTACAACTATCCCTTGATTATCAATCCCAAAAACCATTCCCTAAATTTAGATCCGTATTGTTTCTCACAACGACTCTAATAATCTCAGCAGAGGTCTAATGGGAACCTGAATTTCACCCTGCCTGGCATTCTTTGGGATGTCAAGGTGCCAAGTGAGGAACCTCAACTTCTACCCAAACACTATAATGAAACATTGCCTCCTTCCCCTAAAGGCTGGTGTTACAGGAGACCTCTTAAAACAGAAGATTTCAATGAAATACAATGTCTCATAACATAATATTCAAAGTGCCTAGGATACAAAAGAAATAATTTGTCAGACCAAGAATCAGAAAAATACCACTACTAGTGAAATTCACCAATGCCAAGATAACACAGAGACAAAGACAAAAGGGAGTTTCTACTTCTGAGATGAAGTGGCAGTCACAGCACAATCTGCTATGACATTGAAATTCAAAATTTCACTCCTCTTAGGATATTTGGCTTTTAGATCAAGCCCTGGTAATAATTTCAATTTTGTCTCAATAATATATTCTGGGTCAATACTATGAAAATAGAGAAGATATAAGCACGTGGAGTCCATTTGCCCAGTATTTAGAAGGGTCCTTTTTCCAAAATAGTGTTTCTCTGATTAATGTCAGAGGATTAAATACATGGTGCATATATTTGTATTGGGGAAAGGGGTTACTGAGATATCTAATATGAACTCTAGGCTTGTGAACTTCTTTGCTTACATCCAGGAACATCAAAAAAGTAAAGAATTCTTGGGAGCACTGTGGCCAGTGAAGAATATTATTAACTTGTATGTATCCTTTTGACCTACTTTCGTATTTTATAAATGTTTTTTATTTATATTATCACATTTGCTTTGTACTTCATCCTCACAGGAGATAAGAGTACACATGGTGTACAAGCTATGAATACCTGCTTTAGAATTTGATATATCATCATTTGTCTTTTCGTTCTGGCAGATTATGTATATATTTTAAGGCTATGAATACTTATCAATAGTTTTAATAAATAACCGTGAATACCATGAGCATAAAGTGATGTGGAGGAATGGTTCATTTTCTTGATATTTTGATTATATTTAACAAATACACATATGCTGAGAAAATAGTTTGAATCACATGGATCCTTTCCCCAGGTCTTCTCCTTTAAGGTATAAAGGAGAATAGAACTTTCAAGTCCACATCTAATAATTAGTATATATAATGTAGTATAATATATAACTCTTAAGGAGAACCTATCAAACATGGTAAGCCAAATGCATGATTATAAAATCACATTGTTGGATTTTAGATACAAAAGTTTCACAAAAAGATGAATAAGCCAGTAGGAACTAGGCAAAGTAAAAATCATTCTCCTCCTTCAGCAAATCCACTTCAGGTACATACAGTCTTAACCTTCAGACCAATTTTGACCTTAACCACATGGTTTTGCTTGTTAAATAGTTTTAAATTATAAAACAAGATTCCTTTACTTATTGGATTAAAAAAAAACTATTAACATAGAAATGCTCATTTTTTTAAAGAACTCAATATTGGCTATTTAATAGTTATCTTAAAACTTTTAAAGTGAAAGGCTTTTGAGAGTTAATTCCAATAAGGTATCCTAGCTGGTAAATTCTCAATGGTGTGATTGTTTACTTGATATGAATGACCCCACGAACTCTTTGAAATGAATGGAAGAAGAGAGATAATTGCATTTTGCACTCACAGCTATAACCTGCATTGTGTACAATCTACTTAGGATTGCTGTAATGTTACATTATAGTCTGTTTTATGCCTAATATTTTCATACTAACATTTCTAAATTTCCCTGCTTAACAATTTTAAATTGAACTGTAAGGTAACAATATAATTTAGGTTACTGGAAGTCAATTAACTCTGCATGATACTTGAGAAAAATTGGCTTATACAATTGTAATTTCAGAAAAGAAAAAGCTTCATTTTTGTTTGTAAAGAGTAGCTCATGTCAAGGACTATTATTCTATTGGATTATATTTTTGGCTCCAACCTAGCAGAAAATAAAGATACTTTTTTTCTCCTTTACATTGTTGACTCCCCAGTATCTCCTTAGTTGAAGAATTTCCTCTCAATATTTTAACATATTCAATGCTACGGGCTGCTTTAGGGAATACCGTTTTAAAAAAGATTAAGCCACTTATGACTTTCGCTTTTAACCTCAGTCATAAATACAAGTACTCTACTATATCCTCACAATTTAAATGCAAATAATCTTTAAACAAAACTAATCTTGAGGGCTTTTATATAGTGAATGATAAATGGAAGGGAATTTTATAAAGTGTTATAGTGAGCAACTATGGTTTCTTTTCCACATCAATCATCTCTCCACATGGATCAACAATTAAAATAGTTCAGTGCTTTTGAGGGAGTTTGGGAAAGCAAGTTCATCATTTAGCTGCCCCTGGCATTACCTTGGGGAAAAGCAAGCTGATCCAAAGGGTTAGTGTTAATTGAAAAACATGTCAAGGAAACTGAAGATCCTTCCTCGAGGTTTGCTTACCTGGAGAACCCAATCTAAGTTGTGCCTAGAAAGCCTAACAAGATGTCTTGTCAAAATAGCACATGCTTAATACAAAGAGAGTACACAATTATTATAGTTGAGTCCTTTTATGTTGAAGAGATTAACTTATATTTTCAAAACATTGCTTTCACCAGAATTTGTGACAATGAAAATGATATTTTACATATATTCAACAGAAAGAAAACTTACCTTTGGTTATTTAAATTGTTCATGATCTTCCTTATTATATGTTATAAATTTAAAAATGTGAAATTTGTGTTCAACATTTTCTTTTACTTCCAATGACTTTTTTTTTGAGACATAGAAAGTGACAGCACGTAAGTAAAAATTTAAAAATAAAAGAAGATAATATATATTCGTTACTAAAAGTATCTAGCTTTTTAAAAATATTTTATTTATTTATTTGACAGAGAGAGAGAGAGAGAACCAGCAGGAAGAGTAGCAGGTGGGAAAGGGAGAAGTAGGCTCCCTGTTAAGCATTGAGCTTGATGAGAGGCTCGACCCCAGGACCCTGGCATCATGACCTGAGCTGAAAGCAGAAGCTTAACCAAATGACCCACCCAGGCGCTCCAGGATCTGGCTTTTTAATAAAGGAGTTGGTTTCAGTCCTGGGGCAGAGGAGGTACGTATTGATCCTGGATTATTTTGTATCACCTAAGGTAAGAAAGTGTTCAAAAGATGATAAGAATATACGTATAGAACAAAGGAATAAGTTTGAAGGGGGTAAACTGCCCAGAAATTAATGGGCAATAATCTATATTCATTATGACATAAATGAATGAAGGAATAAAGGAAGGGAGGAAGGAAGAAAGGAAGGAAGAAAGAAAGGAAAGAAGGAAGAGAGGGAGGGAGGAAAAAAAGGTGGAAGGAAGGACAGAAGGAAGTAAAAAAGGACAGCTTTTCCTTACATCTAAAATAATAGGAAGAATTACCAGTCAAAAAAAGAATCAATAAACCTAGCAGGTCAATATTTGGTAAGTAAAATCAGTTACTAATTACAAAAAATAATTTTATAGTAAGGATACCTGATAGATTAACTTAAACAAGTCATGAAATTACTGTTCTTATATCAGACAAATTAACATCATATGCTTCCTGGGAACAATCATCACTTGTGTGGTATTCTTACCAAAATAAATGCAAAACCCACACCGAAGGATATCTAAAATAAAATTCACTTGTGTTCTTCAAAAATGCCAAAGTCAAAGCAGACAAAGAAAGTTTCAGGAAACATTCTGGATCAAAATACACAAAACGATGACATGTACGTTATGATACTGGATTGGATCCCAAATCAGGAAAAAATAGTTACAAAGAATATTATGGGATTAGACGAACAGATGGATCAGATGACAGTATTGCATGTATATTAAATATTCTGATTTTGAAAATTGTACTAGAGTAAACCCTTTTCTTTAGGAGGCATTTAATGAAATGTTTAGATCTAAGAAACATAATTCCACAACTCTCTTTCAACTGATTCAGAAAATAAATATATTCATATATATCTCTTAACAAGTAGGAGAGTAATAAATAAGCAAATGGGGTTAAACAGAAATAATTGGTCAAACTGCATAAAGATTCTATGGGAGCTCTTTAAACTATTGTGGCAATTTTTTATGTTACTTTGAGATTACATCAAAAAAGTAATCAGGTTTTAATAAGGATATTACTACTCAACTGAACTGATAGATGAGAATTTGCTTTTATCATAGAATTGAAGGCATCATCTTATCCCTAAGTCACAAAGAACACTAGAAATGAATACAGCTGTTGTAGAAATCAGTTTGAATCTAAAATAGATACAAGCAATTAGAACTGTTTTGATATTTGAAATAATATTGAGTTGAATGAATAGACTAAACATTTTAAATATTTCAACTGTGATTATTTTTATTAATTTTTAAATACTTTTGTAGTAGCAACTTGTAGCACATACAAACAGAAATCAGTCTTTTTAGAGCTTTATTCAGTAGGTGGCATTTCTCTTCTTATGGAATACACTATTTGGCATCAGTATTTGATTATAATAGCATGCATAATATTAGTCTAGAGAACTATGTAGAAAAAAATTGCTAGGAGTTCTTTATCTCGAGACTTAGAGATAAAGAAAGGAAATAATGAGCATAACAGAATGAACAAATTGGAAGGAAAACTAGTTTTATCTTACCACTCATTTAATAAGATTATAAATATATGAAAGATTTACAGTTGGGTTCAAATATCAATCTATAGTTTCTCTTCACAAAGAACTAGAAAAACTCCTTAGCTAAGTTTAACAGAGAACATAGTATATTTTCTGGTATGTTCTGGAATTCCTTTACTTCCAAGTTTTAATTAAATTTTCTATACCATTGTTTCCCCTTCCTTTCTATATTTCAATCAGTAAATTATTCAACATATAACTATTAGAACCTTAAATATTCCACAGAAGCAGTGAAATAAATAATAATACAATTCTGTTCCGGAAGTGTAATGAGAGAGGAGGAGAGAGAAAGAGAGAGACGGAGTCATGTTTGTTATGCTGTAGTTTTGATTTAGTCAGGGTTTTAGTACTATTTGCAAGATAGTCATAACCTATGGGCAGTTGTTTAAAGTTAACTTTAAATATAGTGTCACCACTTTGTTGCTAATGAGAGTTGTTTCTTCCAATAAACTCTTTGAATATTGCTTCTGCTTTTTAACCTGGGAATGACTGATCTGGGTTTACATTTTCTTCTTTCTCTAATTTGAGAACTTTCTGCTTTTTGCCTGTAATGTTGTCAATTTGCAGTAATAGGAACAGCTATATTCTGCCTCATTTTTTGGAAAAGCATCTCTCATTAGGCAGAGACATAAGATCTTCAAAGGCTGAAGCTATTAAACATCTCTGTGTTACCTTCTACCCCACCAGAGAAGTTCAGATTTTCCCTTTTAACCATTCCCTTTCTAACGCTATGCAAGCTCTACTACATCATTTCTTATATGGCCCAGATAAACAGCAGTTCCCCACCATGTACAAGATAAAGTCAGTAATATTTCCACCATCTGCTCTCCATTCTTTACCTTGGTAGCCCCTCTTCTCATCTTTTAATTTCTTCTATGAAATGTGAAATCTCTCCTAAACCCACTCCTCACACCTTAGGTAGACAGAGGAAGCTCCAAGAAGGCTTTATTTTTTCTTCCATCTATTGACTTTCAAATGTTTACAACTAAAAATAAACTTTATATAAAATCTGGAATTCTAAGTGGCTTCCCATTATGCCTATAGTATCACACACGTATTCCTGTGTGCATTTTCTCTAATTCTTGTAATTATGGGAGGTGTACTGATCTTTACACCCTCTCTGTACCCTATATCCACTGATCACACCACCATGTAATATGATGCTTGGTATACAGTAAGTTCTCTTTAAAGTCATGTTAATAATTCATGTTAGTAATTCATATTAGTAATTAGGATCTTCATGTAGCCTTTGACTATGTCTTTATTCAAATAAAAAAAGTGTGAGAATTGGATTCATAAAGACCTGCATTTGAGTTTTGACTGTAGAACTTGTGAGCTAAGTGATCTTAGGAAACTTGATTAGTCTCGGAGGTATTAGTTTCCTGATTGTTAAACCAATCTATTGATATTACCTCCCTTGAAGTGTTGCTGTAAAAAATACATGAAAAACAATGTGTGTAAAATTCCAAGGTGTAATGTTAGAATTGGTTTCCATTGGTAATATGACCACATGGAGGAATGCTAATCAGAAAGAAGCACCAGAAGATAGTTTTGAATTAATTCTAGGATAGAAGTTTCTGTATTTGTTTGTCTTTAAAATTTCTGAGCATCAGTTTATTAATTAACATAGAAAAAGAAGTTGTGTTTACAATCATAAGAAATGTTGAATACTGCATTTACTATTATTAATGAAAGTTTTCCCATTTTACTTATACTTTATGTTATGCATTTATTTTTAATATTTTATTTATTTATTTGTCAGAGAGAGAGAGAGAGCATACAAGCAGGGGGAGTGGCAGGCAGAGGGAGAAGCAGGCTCCCCGCTGAGCAAGGAACCCTATGAAGGACTCAATCCCAAGACCCTGGGGCCATGTCCTGAGCCTAAGGCAGAGATGCCCAACCAACTGAGCCACCCAGGTGTCCCTATGCATTTCTTAAAAGAAATACAAATGGATTTTTAGGTACTTGATTTATTTAGTTAGTAGCATATTCCATTGTAAACTATATCATCATCCATTGTTCTTTTGTTCTGGCTGCCTAAATTATAAAACCTGTATTTTCTTCTCTCATGTACCAAATATGTATTAAGCACCTACTCTGTACTAAGAAATCTAGTATATTAAGGATATAATGGAGAATAAAACAAACAAAGATTTTTGAATGCATGAAGTATGTAAGTTAGTTGGGAGAAATACACTAATAAGTTAATTAAATAGTATTTAAAAGGTGGTAAGTGTTATGGGAAAAATAGGATAGATAAGTAAGAAGATGGGTTAAAATTTGAAGTAAAGTTGTCAAGTATGACTCATTGAGAAGGTGACACTTTAGCAAAATTTTTAAGAAAGACTGGGCAAGGATTGATCCTCACAAATATTTTAGGAAAAAAATATCCTATAACGAAGAAACATTGCAAAGCCCTGAGGTGAAAATGTGCTGATCATATACAACTAAGAGTAAGATTTCTTTAGCTGGAGCAGATAAATAGTATAATAGGAGATAAAGTCAGAGATATAACGGAGTAAGACTTTGTAGGGTCTCATGAGGCACTAATACAACTTTGGTTTTATTCTGTAAACTGGGGAGCCAGGAAAGGGTTGAACCAGAGGGATAGCAATCTCAGTTACATTTTTTTTTCCAGTTACATTTTTGAAGTGTTGCTATGTTGAGCATAGACTCTGAAGCACTGGAGCTGGGAAGCACTAGATAGAAACCTACTGACATATTTTGACAAATGAAACAGTTAAAATTGGTGAGAAGTGGTCAGATTCAAGATTTTTGCTTCTTAAAAAATACAGAGTCAATGTATTTTCCTGAAAGATTAACTATAGTCATGAAGGTAGCATTCAGGAAGATACCCCCACAAATTAAAGAGTAGAACATCATTAATGAGATGAAAACTATGCATAGAGACATGTTTGTGGGCAAAACCAGGAGTTCATATGAATGTTGACCGGTATGTTCAAGTTAAATGGGAATATTGAGTATTTCAGTTGAATGCAAGAATCTAAATTTTCAGAGGCTAAATCTGAAATGGAGTTGTAAATTTGAAATGTCCACTGTGTAGGTATTCTTTAAAGTCACATGACTGGGGCACCTGGGTGGCTCAGTCAATCATGATCCCAGAGTCTAAGGATCCTGTCTTGCGTCAGGCTCCCTGCTTAGCAGGGAGCCTGCCCCTCTCTCCCTCTGCTGCTCCCCTGCTGCTCCTGCCGCTCCCCCTGCTTGTGCATTCTCTCACTCTCTCTCCCCCCCACTTTCCCACTCTCTGTCAAATAAATAAATAAAATCTTAAAAAAAAAAAGAAGAAAAAACTTATTTATTTCAGATAGAGAGTGAGGGCATGCAAGTGGAGGGGGAGGGAGAGGGGGAAGTCAGACTCCCTGCTGAGCCTGAAAGAGACTCTGGGCTGGATCTCAGAACCTTGAGATCATGATCCTGAGCTCATGACCTGAGCCAAAATCAAGAATGAGACCCTTAACCAACTGAGCCACCCAGGCATCCCTGGAATCAAAACTTTTATTGGGACAACAGAAAATTTCCTAAACTTATTAACAAATTAAGTAACAACATCACTGTCACCACCAATTACAAAACAGGAATGAAGGTGACCCTCTGTTCTGTGTTCTCTGTACCTGGCACAGCGCTAAACATTTTAAAATAGATTCATTCATTTAGTCCTCCCAAATGTTCTCTAAAGTCAATACTATTATTTCCATTTTACAGGTGAGAAACCTAAAATTTTGAGTAAGTACTTGTCAAGTTCACCTAACAAGTAAGTAGTGGAACTAGAATCCAAAGTCAAACAGTACTTGCTTGCCCACTTACTGACGCCCTGAATAGTTAGACTACACAGGATAGTAAGATAGATTTATTGGAATGCCATGAGAATGACTTCATCAATTTCCAGTGAAATATTCTTCTCAATACACTAGTTATATATTTTAAAAGCCCACTGTAATGGAATGACTTTTGTTCTCATAAGCAGAGATCAACTGATACTTAAGGTATGTTCTAGCCACTAGTATGGAGGATTGATGATGATGTCAGTCAGTAAAGAACAAGTCCACCAGCAAAACATTTAATAAAGTGTTTCTCCTTGAATGTTATGATGGTATCATGCCTTTGGAAAAAGAAGATTGATGTGAAAACACTATCACTCTTTATACTTCCTAAACAAGAACTTTCTATGATGAACACATTTCTCTTATCAAAAAAAAAAAAGTTTCTTACATCGGTATGTAAAGACCTGTAAGGAATGTATGATATCAGTATTCTAATATTAATAGCTAACATTTATTAAGTGCACATTATTAGTCTACACTTTTCTAAACCACATTATGTTTATAACTATAATTTTTATAATAGTACTACAATTCACTATTTTAATTTTTCCAGTTTGCAGGGAAGGAAACTGAGGCCCAGAAAGGTTAAGGAATTATGTAGTCTGAAATTACACAGGTAATAAGGGGCAGCCCTATATTTTAAAAAGCTGTTTATAAATAATCTTATTGGGAATAGAGTTTAAGCACATATCAAGCATAACTGTCTATATAAAATACTCTCACAAAAAGAACTTTCAGAAATAATAAAGCCTGGGGGCACCTGGGTGGCTCAGTGGATTAAAGCCTCTGCCTTTGGCTCAGGTCATGGTCACAGGGTCCTGGAATTAAGCCCTGCATTGGGCTCTCTGCTCAGCAGGGAGCCTGCTTCCTCCTCTCTCTCTGCCTGCTTCTCTGCCTACTTGTGATCTCTGTCTGTCGAATAAATAAATAAAATATTAAAAACAAAGAAATAATAAAGCCTATAAATTGCATAAGTTTGAGTCAACAACATGTTACTGACTCCATAATTTCAGCTAAGATTTTCTGTACATTCCAGTATTCAAGTTCTGTGTCTTTTCTTATATCATCTGTCTACTTTAGTAATGACTCTTGTTAAAAGAGAAAAAAAAGTCCCCTCAGTTTCAAAAGAATAATCACTAAAGGTTTTTTACGAGAAATTCCCATTAAAATCTGTCAATTTATCCATTTATTTTTATGCCCTTAGATTACACTTTTGTGTCATTCCATTATTAAAAAGATTACTGACTGCTATATGTTCTTGAAGCCATATCAATTATACAATCAATTAAACAGTAAATATTATAGGAAGAAATAACTCTTATAAGATAGCCACATTTCTTTACAATTGGAAAGTTAGGTTAACAATAAAAGCACATACTGTACTTCATAAATTTTCATTGCATTTTTTTTTCTGTCCTGCTATTCATGTGTTTAGACAGTATGCTAAAATGTGCTCAATCCTTTCAGCCATGGAACAAAACTACATTTCCAGCCTTGAATTATTGTGCTCTTAGAGGAGATGGGACACTTTTACTTAGCAAGGTAATCATTTGTTGGGAAACTATGTTTTTAGACTTACCATATTCTATAATAATGGATCATTTTCTATTGAGGAATTGATGGACTATTTTTTAGTGATTCATTTGGGACTGCCTGCAAATGACAAATAAAACCAATCAAACATAATTGCAGATGGAATACTACATCTGAATTTTAGTTATATGTATGGTGTTGGCATGAACATTCGAAATAGTCTAGGTTCTTTATGTTCAGGTAGCTATAACTGCTTCAATAACTATCTGCTTTTATGACAGACAAAGACATGAAATGAGAAGCTTCATAATTAAAATGTCTAACCATCCAAATGCTTTCAGCATTTTACCCAAAGCATTGCATTTTCCCTGTAAATTTACTTTTAAAAAAAGATGGAATAATGGAATTAAATATGAAGCACTGAAAAATGATCCAAAGTCTCAGCTTTAAGACACATACAAAACTGCATTGAATGAGCTAGTAATCTGTCAAAAAGGTTTTCATGTACCAATGAGTAGAAAAGCAGCCAGGCACATACAACTTGTGAAAAAACAAAACAAAACAAAACAAAACAAAACAAAAACTCCTAAAATTGGTGATAATATCCTCAGAAACAAAATATCATATCAAAATTATCAGAGCCATTTTTGTAACATTTCTATATAGAGGTTCCTTCAGATAATATATGAATACTGTTTCAGAAATGCTGACTGTAGGGGCGCCTGGATGGCTCAGTGGGTTGAACCTCTGCCTTCGGCTCGGGTTATGGTCTCGGGGTCCTGGGCTGGAGCCCCACATCGGGCTCTCTGCTCAGCGGGGAGCCTGCTTCCCCCCTCCCTCGCCTGCCTCTCTGCCTACTTGTGATCTCTCCGTCTCTCTCTGTTAAATAAATCAATAAAATGTTAAAAAAAATGCTGACTGTAGTGGGTATTTATAATCAGAACAGAAACTATCAAAACTAGCATTAACAGCTTATATAGTCACATACTGGATATATTTAGAGGACTAGAAGGTACTAGAGAAGTACTATCTACCACGAGAAAACATTTCGTATTGTAAAATATAATTCCTGACATCAATTTAGATTTTAAAACACAAATGTATCAAAAATAGTGCAAATATATGAAATGAATGAGTATCAATATAATTATGTGAAAATAATAAGCAAAATATGTTTAAATGGAGAATGACCCGTGGCATAAAACAACAACATGTCAGAGTTGAGTTGGAAACTTGCTCCTATTGTACATGAAATATTTTGAAAATATAGAAATTTAAAAAAATATGAGAAGTGGCTTTATCATTTATTCTGTGATTTACACATTACAATTATGTGTTTAAATATGTAATTTTATAACATTGTTTAACTGTATAAAAATAATGGTGGTCATTAGTTGCCCATAAAATACCAAATGTATGAATAAACAGCTTGACGAAGTACCAAGGTGGCATGTGTTCCAATGAATGATGGCAAGGATCACAGAGTCCACATCAAATGAATTCCTCCCACTGATGTGATACACTGAAAACTACAAACCCCTAATATCCAAACAAGATTTTAGAGGGAAAAAATGATTAAAAAATATATATGTAAATTTAGAGGAGGGATTATAGCACATACTTTTATAGGAGTAAGAATTTGAGAATACATTGAGAATATGTTTTCATCGGCAAATATTTTAGTCAGTAAATAAAATCCCCACTTTGTTATTTAAATACTTACAGGAGAAGGTATAAAGTGATTTTACCATAGAAGGGATGTGAACAATGAATGGGAGAAGGATTTCCTCACATAGTTTATACAAACTATTTAACTCAAATATGAGAGATTGCATCTTTTTTCTCTGAAAGTAGTAACAATTACAAATATCATTTAATTTTCCTTAAATAAACAATAAATATAAATTAAAATATTGAATGAATTTTTCTTACAAGCTTGTGAATGAAAAGTGTATTAAATTAAGAAGATACCCAAAACTGTAGAGAAACTACTTTAGAAATATTAAAGGAATTTATGAGGATTATAAAAGTTTATAAATTTAATGATGCTGGTATTTTAGTATTGTAACTTAAATTGAAAAACATATTATTTACATTTTTTAATGTAGTTGTACTCTTAATGTATTTTTACTTTTAGCTTCTGAATGTAATAGCCAGCCTCCAAGATGGCTCCCAGTGATCCCTACCTCCTGGTGTTCACACCCTGGAGTCCCTTCCCATGTTACAGAGTTTTGGCCTGTGTGACAAGTAGAATATGGGAAGTGGTGGTATGTTATGTCATTCTCGAGATTATTTATAGTCTTGATTGCTTTCTCTCTTGGAGCAAGTGTGCTCTAGGGAAAGCCAGCTGCCATATCGTGAGGAGCCCAGTGGAAAAGTACACATGGTGAAAAACTGGGGCTTTGGGACAACAAACAGACAGCAAGGAACTGAATCTTCTACCTATAGCCATGTACATGAATGTGGAATTGGGTTTACCAGCCAAGTCTTCAGGATGATTGAAGTATCGGCCCAAAGTAGAGTGTAACTTCATAAAATCATGAATCAGAATTATCTAATAAAGCTCTGCCAGATTCCTAACCCTAAGAAGCAAGGTGATAAAATAAATGCTTGTTGTTTTGAGAAGCTACATTTGGGAGTAGTTTGTTATGTAGCAAGAGACAATACAAGGAGAAAAGTAATTTTATTCAGGTAAGGAAGAAAAAGTTTAAGAGAAAAAAATGAAATGCATAATTACATAAAATCTTGTTGTATGTGAATGCTCATTCATATTCCAATTTTCCTAAATAATGTGGCACAATTTAAAGAGAATAGTACAACTTAAAAAACGATAAAAACCATAAATCTATTACCCAACTCCTGAAACATTTGTGAATGACACATACTTACTTGTATGTCCTCCTATATCCTGTCCACATATCTTGCCTATAAGTGCATTGTTTTATATTTACATATAATTTTCTCACTATATATAGTGATACATATTTGTGTATGTATCCAAAATTTCATATCAATGTATTATTTTTTGTTTGCTCTAGAATCATATTAGAAAAGTATATTCAACATAGCCTACTTGGATTTGTTCTTTTCACTCAACATCATGTTTCCATGATTCATGAATATTATTATATCAAATAGTCATTTCCCCTGTGAAATAATATTCCATGGTATCAAGATATCAAACTTTCATTTATTCACTTTTCCAACTGTTGGCATTGAGTCTGTTTCTAGGTTTCATTGTTACAAATGATGCCATTATGAGCAATCTTGTACATGTTTTCTGGTTCATTGCAGCAAGATGGGGTCATTCATATAAGGGTACAATTGTTAAGCCATAGAGTATGGGGGCACTCAACTTTACGAGATAATGCTGAATTGTTTACCAGAAAGTTGTATCAACTAACACTCTCATTACCAAAGAATAAGAGGGCTCAATAATGGGAAACCTTTCTAATATTTGGTATTATTAGAATTTTTTTAGCAATTAAATGAGTATAAATGGAATCTCATTATGGTCTTACTTTGCTATGATTAATCATTAGGCTGATGAGACTGCGCATCTCTTTTTATGGTTACTTTTTTTTTTTTTTTTTTTTTACTGCTGGGAAATGCCTGCTGTTGTCATTTGCTCATTTTTTTTTTTTCTGTAGCTTTACATGGTAGATTGTTTAAAAACTGGTTCTAGTAGTCTCTCTCACCCTAAAGGCCCTTTGCCACTTCTTCCAACTAGAGTTAAAGTCTGTGTTTCCTCCACTCAAATTTGTGGTTTGCTTTGTTAACCTTAAAGTTAATAATCAGGACAGGATGGGTTTATTCAGGCATAAAAGAATTGCAATATGGGACAAATAAGCTGTGAAAAAACCATAGGAAAGTCTGGGGGAAGGAGAGGTATGCCTTTTTAAGGAGAAAAGGGGATACATTGGAAAGGCTGTTATGAATTAAAAGTCAATTGGAGTAAACTAGGAGTTTAAAGTATGGTGCCTTTTCATTGGCTGAACTGTTGACGGTGGGGATAAGGAAAACATGTCTTCCTCTTGCTCTAATAGTAGAGTGGTATCCATGCACAAGGTCAAATCCATGTGAGGTCAAGTCTACCTCTTCCTGTTAGGTCTGCAATAGACTGCAGCTGGTATAATATGAGAGCTCCCCATGTTGAAACCTCCCCATTTTGGCAAGGCTTCCATCACCCATTTTCAAGTTTGACAAGTATAATGAGACAGAAGTGATGCTGTGTTACTTCTGGGTCTAGCCTTCAAACACCCTTAGTATTTCCCTTTTCACTCTCATGGAGTCCTAAGCCATCATATAAAGAAACTTAACCACCAAGTTGAATGGAGAAGCCATAGGAAGAGAGGATCTGGAAGACGTGAGATCAAAATGAGAGAGTCCCAGCTAGTCAACCATTCAACCATACAAATGCAGGTAGCATATATGTAGTTGTGTCATCTGTAATTTTTCTGCTCTTATCTTTCTGCCCAAGTCAACACACTGAAGCCCAAAGTCAAGCCATCCCAATGAAACACTACCTAAATAGTGGAGCCATGAAAAAAACTTAGTTCTTGTTCTGATCCACCAAATTCTGGAATGGTTTGTTATACATAAAAAGATTATTAAAACATATTTTTATTATATTCTTTATATTTTTATAGTAATGTTTCACAAGTTACATGTATTGCAAATATTTTTCCAAGTTTATAGCTTGATTTTTTACTTTTTTAGATATCTTTAGATGAACAGAAGTTGTTGAACTAGATATAACCACGTTTAATTTTTTTCTTCAATAATGAACACTTTTGTATCCTATTTAAGAAATCTACCACCTCCCAGTATCAAAAATATATTCATCTATATTTTCTTCCAAAGACTATAAAGATTCATCTATAGTATTTCAAGTTTTAAGCTATCTGGGTTTGAATTATGAATACATTGTGTTGGAGGAATTCAATTTCACTTTCTTTCCATATGGATAACAAACTTTTTGCTGCTCATTTTGCCACCTCAGCCCTAAATCAAAGTGGCATATTTGTGTGGATCTATTTCTGGGTTCACTATTCTGTTATATATGTCAATTTGCCTATGCTTGCACACTTTTTACATGGTCTGAATTACTATAAGTTAAAATAAATCTCAGGATTTCAAAAGGCTTTTCTTCTTCCACATTTTTTTCTTTTCAGAAAGGTTTAAACTATTTATAGTTCTTTGTTATTCTATATAATCATAGAATATCTGTAGATCAGTTTGAATGGTAGTGAAGAAATAGCATCTTTATGATACCCATTCATTGTATCTACTGACATGGGGTATACCTTTATTGTTTTAGAACTTTAATGATTGTTGAGTAGATTTATGATTTTCTGCACAGGTCACAGATGCCACAGGTCTTGCACATCTTTTGTTATGCAATATCTAGGACTTTATTTTTTCTTGCTATTTAAATTTCAATAGATGTTATTAAACCTTGGTTTTATTTTGCATATTTTTCTTATTTTGAGCTTTGTTCTTTTATCTTATTATCTTCAATACTGGTAATATGTCTGTATATCCTTTCCCTCCCATGGTAAATAATCTCATTAACTGCAAATGATGATTAATTGCCCTCTTTCTAGTCCTTCTGCTTTTATGTTTCCCTTACCATTTGCTACATCACCTCCTACACTGTTGAATGTAAGCAGTTATATTGGGGCCTGTCCCTATTAGTAAAGAAATTGCCTCTCACAATACTCATTTAGAGTTATATTAATTGAGAACATTTATTGCCTATATTTATCAGGTAAAATAATTTTCTCTGTATGCCAAATATTCTAAATATTTCTGCTCATGCATTTAAAATTTTTAAAAAAGCAGATGCTAAATTTTCTTTTCTTTTTCATTTTAGTGAGATGATCATACTTTTCTTGTAATCTAGTAATTGTCTCAACCATCCTTCGAATTTTTATTGTAACTTTTTCTTTCATTTTTATAGGTTTCATTTTCAGTTTTATTTCCAAATCTATTTTTCTTATATTTTCCCTGTAGAATGTTTCAGAAAATGCATAATTTGTTTCTTTACACTTTTATACAGAGATATCCTATTCTGTGAATGACCTTCCAAACACAAATAATCCTTGGAGTTAAAAATCTGTTCTTTACTGTTTCTTTTGGAACGTCATTCACGGTTGCAGAGATTCTTGAATGCTTGGCCATCTCTGGCCATGACTGTATTGCTTTAAGTAATTCTGTGTGGGGTCTGGGTCTTGTATGGAAGCTTTTCTTCAGTGAATGTTTGCTTCAACTGCTGACCTGTAAGTGGTTATCTCGGGTTGTTTCTCTATCTTATTGCTGTTTCAAATTTTAGCAGCCTTGGTGTTACTGCTTAGAGCATCCTAACCCTCCTGGCTGCTTATGAATCCTGGAAGCCTCCCTACAGCTTTCAGCACCCTTGTTACTCAAGTCTGGATTACCAGCCTATGATGTCTTCTTGCCTGACTCCCTTGTTTACTGGTTGTCTTGCTGCATTCTCTAGGATGCTTCCCATCTGGACACTCTTGTTTGTTTGAAGACTTTCCTTATTTTTAAGAACTTTAAATGGATTTTTAAAGACTGACAAGTGCCAATCAAGGAGAATTAAAGAAGGAGCATTGCTGGTTGACTTGCAAGTATAGTTTGGAAAGTGTACAATTTTAACAAGTTATTATTCATCTTATATTTTAAGCTTAAAACAAGAAAATGAATCTGTCACTGATGCCATATGGTCATTGATGACTGTGAGGGGATTCAAGCCTTAGTAGTTACACATAGACCTGAACTGGCAAGAGCACTGTCTTAATACATGCTATATACTTTTGAGAGGAAAGAGAAAAAAAAATGCCTGGTCACATGAAATCATCTAGATGGGATACATATCATGTCAGCTCACATTTTATTGGCAAAATAAAATCAAATGAAAACACCTTAGTTAAAGTGGGTAGGAATGTCCCATGTTTCTAAAGTGATAACACTACACATTTGTAAATAATCCTAATGGATAAAATATTCTGTCCTTCTATGATAAAAAATAATCACTCAAGCATAACATGCTGACCCCTCTTCAAGGGAGAAGATGGAAAAATCCATCACAACTCATCACATTCCATGTTCAGGCTCTTGGGAAAATCTTACATCTGGTCTAAGTCTATAGACTTATGAACCAAGAAGACAAGTAATACTCTCTCCACAAACCCAGTAAAAGGTGATAGCTTTGGGGCAGGATAACCATAATAAACACTCACCTTTAGGGAAAAAAAAAAAAAGAAAAAGAAGAAGAACTGGAGCTATACATCAGTCTCTTTTTAATAGCAATATTTAAATTTCAGAAGACAAATATTAGGGAATCCCTGGGAATGGAGAATTTATTGGATTAGATAGGTTCTAATCCCAGAGAATAGCATCCTAGGCCGTTCTCTAAATCAGCCTATCATCATGCATGGTTCTTTCCCTTTTTAATTATTTTCTCAGCTCCATTTTTATGGGCTAAGCATCTTTTTAAGTCTTCCCTGCATATAGAAAGTAGGGAACTCAAGGAAGAATTTTAAGTACTGAACAGTTACGGTTTCTTTTAATGCAAGATGGTGGTTCTTTGTGTAGCAGTGTAACTGTCTTAGAAACGTGCTAGGTATATTTGTTTGACTTCAATCAGTTGTATGTGCCAAAAATTACGCCCATAATTCACTGGAGACATAACTAGGTAAATTGAGCTTATGAGGTCTCCCTGGGAAACTCATACTTTTCTTTTCCTTTAAAAATTTGTATTATTGAAAAAGTTTTCCGGTATCATATTAACCTAGTCAGAGTTTTTAAACATGTATTACTACCTAGTGTCACTTAGAAATGGATCTGTTGATTAAAAACAAGCATATTGACACATACACACACGTGTAATAAAAGGTAACTGTTGACTCTCTAGAGGGTCTACAAAATGCTTTTCTTTGATTAGCTGCTATTTTAATTAGGAGATGGAAGAAAATAAAACAACTTAAGTAACCATAAGCTAAAATTCTCTTAGGTTTTAAATTAGAAAAATTATGTTCATGTCATATGCCCAATTTAATACCTTATTAACAAAGAACAAGGATTTACAGACACCACCTGTTTTGAAGACAGCTATATGAATATAATTTCTCTACTACTTTATCCATGAAAAGTGAGATACTTGAGGGGTTTGGGGAATGCTCCAATTAATCTTAACCTATATAATATTAAAAGGATCTCTCTGAATTTGGTAAATTATTATCTTTTTGATTACACTCAATCATATTTCATTTGGGGAGGTCAAATAGCAACCCATCAACTAAACTGAACCACCCTTAATTAATGATAATCATAGCTTAAATTTCCTCTCTCTAAGAGAAGCTCTCATGATAAAAAGGGATGGTTTTGTATCTACTGAAATGGCTCACACAAATTTTGTATTTGAAAAAGAAAAGCAATTATATACTTGGCCAATTATTTTTTATATCTGTAATCTATTAATTTGCCTATTTGATTTTTTTCTGATTTATATTCCAAGTTATCTGCATTTCACAACAGTAAATTTGTCATTACAAACTTTAAATTAATAAATATGAAGCTATTCACCATTTAGGTAATAAGTGCATAGTAAATGCTCTATACATAGGATTATAATTATATGCCACATTTGTAGGATATATTTCCAAGGACTGAAGAATCAAAAGAGGAAAAGACAAAGATATTATGCAGTTTCATAATATAAAGTGAATTTTGTGCAATGTGTCTATTTCTAGTTTTTTCTCTTCATTGCTGGTCAAATTTTTTTCAATATTTACATATTTTATATATATGTACATTTTTAAAAGATTTATTTATTTATTTGATTTATTTATGTGGGGGGAAGAGAGAGAAAGTGTGGGGAGGGAAAAAGAGAGAGGGAGAGAGAAACCTTAGCAGACCCAACACTGCTTGATCTCAAGACCCTGAGATCACAATCTGAGCTGAAACCACAAGTCAGTCACTTAATGGAGTGGAGCACCCTGGGGCCCCAAAGTGTTGTTAAGATATAATGGGTCTCATGAATAAAAGAACCACACCACAGAACCTTCAGAGAAGGGATTACCTTTGAATAGTGTTCTCTCTTTCCTCCTTCAGACAGAGAAGTGAGGTCCATTCCCCTCAGTCCACACGGGCACTGTGCTGGCCCGGAGCTTGTTTACTATTTTTGTAAAACTTCCTCTGCACCATCTATATCTGATTTGCATGTGGCTGTCCAGTTTCTGATTTGAGAACCTGGCACATCTCCATCTCTGTAGCACTGAAAGATTGTGTTAGATCTGTCCTTTAGTGGTCCTTTACAATTCCCATAGGGCTAAACAAGTGTATATCTCAGAAGTTACAAGGTCAATGAGTCATATAAATTAAAGTATTTTATATCATATATAATATTTTAATTAGGAAGGATGCTCACTTACTGAGAAATTTTAAGCAAATAGCATCTGTGCTTAATACTTAGGTGTTATTCAAAATTTAACATCTATTTTTTTCTAATTTGCCTCAGGACCTCCTGTTACATATATGTGAGATGATTTTTAGCTATTTATAATTGCACCTTTGCATTTTAAATCAAGGAGTATTTTAATAGCATGCGGGGGAAAGAGTGTAACAAAAAGAGCCAGCTGTTGGCCTTTCAATTAAGAAAAGAATAAGCTTCAACATAGTGACAAAGAACCAACAATCCAATCACAACAAAGCGGCAAACAAAGCAAAAACGGTAACAGATGCTGTTTTCAATATTATCAAACACTCTATACAGAAGAAACTCCCTTGAAAATTTAGCAGTGACAACATGCCAATTTTTGATTAATTCAGATTTTCCTCAGCTCTCAAGAGCTCAACCAGAAAACCTACTTGCCCCTGTGGTGCTAGAAGTAGAAGCAGTGATCAAGCAATTCAAAAGATATAAAACTTTAAGTGCAGATGGCTATGGAGCTAACTATAAAAGTTCCAAGGAAAGTTTAAGTGTGCTCGTTAAAAGGCCTTTCTTTCCATATGATGAAACAACATTTTACTATCCACCCAGCAAACAGTAACTTTGAACGTAATCCCTGATGCTTTTTGATTTCTGCCTACTTAGTAGGCTCCACATGATTCTAAAGCAGGAATTCTGGTGGAAAGGTTCACCAGTGTTCCTTCATTTAAATGCAATGTCTGTCAACATGTTGCATTGTATGTGTGTGACTATTTAAAGATCTAATTAAAGTTAAGGTTACTTGGAGGGTAATGTACTTGTGAACTCACAAAGCTTTGTGTAAAATTACAGAGAATTTTCTGAACCTTAAAACTGATAGCCAGCCTTTAAGAAAGCAAGATCTTGAAGTTAAAAAGGAAACTGCTTTATAGACCCCATGTGGATATGAAGACTTATTATGACATAAAAGTCATATTTCAAATCGGAGAAGAATGTTCAATAAATGATGTTAGGAAATGTTTAGAAAAGCATAGCCATTAAATCCCTACCTCACACTATCCCCAAATAATTCTTGGGGTATTAAAGACCATAAATAGTTTTACAAGGAATAAAAAATAAATAAATAAAGGGAAATATGGGAGACCAAATTTATGCCCTAGGGCTGGGGGAAGACTTTTTCCGGAACATATAAAACACTAAAGCCATGGAGGAAAAGAAAATGAATCTTAATGTATCAAAATTATAAAACTCCTCATGGGAAAAGAAAATAACTATAAAGAAATTTTAAAGACTCTTACCCCTCCAGAAGAAAATATTTGCAATATTGGAGTAGTCAAATCATATCCAGAATATAATGGTAATAATACTATTATTTAAAATAAAAATAAACAAGTAATTTAAATAGTCATTTTACAAAAGCATAAATAGAAATGAACATTAAGGAAATGAAGAAAAAAACTAGGAAATTTTAGGAAAATCAAATTAAAACAATAATGAAAACCATTATTTTACCCATCAAATTGTCCAAATACAGAAGTTAAAAAAAATTATTAGTATATATATATGGGAAGAAGAGGAAATCTTAAATGTAGCTAATGGGTTTACATAATAGCATAGGTATTTAAGAGAACTATTTTGTGATGGTTATCAAATTAGGAAGAATATACACATTATGACTTAGAAATTCTGCTAGTGGGATCTACACTGGAGAAATTTTGCATACTCTTCTGATACTTGTATAAAGATGTTCATTGCATTGTATTTTCTAATAACAACCAGCCCCAAATCATTCTAAATGTGCATAAACTAAAGAAGTGTGGCATAAACTATGATTCTGTCTATGCTTCAGAAAATGGAAGTAGGTTCATATTACTGGACATAGATGGATCTTCAATATTTACTAAGTGAAAGAACAAATTATAAAACATGAGATTGCACATAATACTATTACATAAAAAAACAAGGTAAATAAGCATTGGAAGAAAGTGCATATCTACAGCTATTCAGAATATATAATGTACAGCAAAAGACCTGCAAGATATATAAAAAAAAAACACACAATAATTGTTTCAGAAAATAATTACTCAATATATTTTAATTTTTATGAAGAAAATGTGTTGTCATATAACTTGCTCAATTAAAATATTACCTTTTGTGTAAAGCTCATCACAGATTTGAGAAAGTTTAGAACAATGTACAGCAATATAAACATTTACCATGAACCCCGAATGATACACATTTGAAACACTATTACTTCTAGAAGAGTCAACATGCACCTTGGACTGTGTTACAAACTAAACAAATGCATAATTTAAGTTTTTCAACTCTATGAATTAGCACCTCATTGTAGATGAAGAAATTAATACTTGGGGGTTTGAAAAACTTGTACAAGTTATTCACAGAAAGTCAATAATAGGTCTAAGATACAAATTTAAACCTGGTTGCTGACATCTAGCAGGTCTGTGCAAATAAAGAATACACTTGGTAATTAAGTTCATTTGCAATTTGTAATAATTTTTGAGACCTGGAAATAGATTATTTGAAGATGTCCTAAGCAAACTTTAAAAAAATCGTGGGGGAGAAATGTATATAGTCATTGATAGTCAGATCTTGAAAAAGTTTATTTACATACATTTAACTTTCTATTAAAAGTTCTAAAAGTGGGGCGCCTGGGTGGCTCAGTGGGTTAAGCCGCTGCCTTCGGCTCAGGTCATGATCTCAGGGTCCTGGGATCGAGTCCCACATTGGGGGTCTCTGCTCAGTGGGGAGCCTGTTTCCCTCTCTCTCTCTCTCTCTCTGCCTGCCTCTCTGTCTACTGTGATCTCTCTCTGTCAAATAAATAAATAAAATCTTAAAAAAAAACCCAAAACTTCTAAAAGTAGATAGACCAAGCTATTGTTAATATCCTTCAAGCTGTAACTCTACTAATATACTACTCGGGAAAAATCTTTTAAGACAATTATTTCATTATATATATTTTGTCAGAGTTATGAAAATAACTCTCCCAACAAATTAAAACCAGCTATGATGGTACTAAAGACAAAAATATATGAAACACCGATGAAAGAAATAAACTAATGAAAACAATATTTAGACATAAATTGCTATGGAAAATGAATAAAATGATTAAGTATATGGAAATTTTCATTTTTATAGGTTCAAAACAGTTGAATATCAATGATTTTACATGGCTCTAACTAATATTTCAGAAATTGGCCACATACTGTTTTTAAATAATCTATTCCTCTCTTGAGTGAGTTACTATTTTGATTGCTCAGTGTATTTACTATATTTTGTTCATTTTAACTTATAATTTTTAAAAGATTATAAAATTTTAAAAATAATTCATTTTTTAAAAGATTTTATTTATTTATTTGAGGGAGAGAATGAAAGAGAGAGTTTGAGAGGGGAGAGGGTCAGGGGGAGAAGCAGACTCCCCACTGAGTAGGGAACCGGATGTGGGACTTGATCCTGGGACTCCAGGATCATGACCAGAGCTGAAGGCAGTTGCTTCACCAACTGAGCCACCAGGCACCCATAAAAAAAATTCTTTTCAAGACGGCTGTTATATTAAACCAACAAATTTAAAATAGCTTTTATATATCAAAGATAACCCTACATCATGTAAACTTGAAAATCATTTGGATTAGTTTCTTTATTTCTGAAAGTTTTAGAAATACCTAATTTATTTAAACCACTTATATAAATTTCTTTCTTTAAGTCCATTAAATAGAAGTCTTTTAAAACTATCATAAATAGGGGTGACTGTGTGGCACAGTCCCTTGAGCAGCTGACTCTTGGTCTGGGCTCAGGTCATGATCTCAAGGTTCTGAGATGGAGCCCTGCATGGGCTCTCCGCTCAGTGTGGAGTCTTCTTAACACTCTGTCTTCCTCTGCCTCTCCACCTGTGCTCACACTTTCTCTCCCAAATAATTAAAATAAATCTTCTTAAAAAATAAAAGTATCACATATACATATTATATATAATATAAATATATACATACATACATACACATAAATATATAATATGATGTATATATATGCATATACACAGAAAGAGAGAGAGAGACAAACACAGAGATCTTATAGCTTTTGCTTTTAAAAATTTTAGCCGTGCTTTAGGTACAACAATAGAAAATTCAAAGGAAAAGCTGTATCCGAAATGTGTTTCTGGCAGACGTACTAAATTAAGGTTACCTGCTCAGATGGCCAAAGGGTTTTACGATACATTATTCACAGTCTATAAGGATCCTTTTAGAGAAGTTGCTTTTAGGGCATGTTGTCTTCTAGAAGCTTGCGAATACCAACCTAAGAATGCACTGCATTTTTTTTCCCCCTGAGGAGTTTGGGATCCTCTTTTTTTCAATCATTCCTCCTAAGGTAGACTATATTTTCTAAGTTAAAAGTTCCCCCAAAGTGGCCCTGACAATTCCAAATTATCTAAAAGTTTATCCGTTCTCCAAAAAGACATAAGATCCTGGTCCATGGTGGGTAAACATGTAGGGCATACACGTATATACCTATAGGAAGCAGTAGTTTTTGAGAGAGGTAGAGAAAGAGGTTTCCACCTATCTTACCTGTAGATTCCTCAAGACCTCTGAACTTTGAGGGGATCTCTCTGTAACAACTGTTCCCAAACACAGGAAATTATGTGTTTTCCCCCTTTTAGACAGGGTGGGGTGTCTTCACAAGAAGCTTCAAAAATCAAAATAAAGATATGTTCAATAAAGTTAGAGAGTTTAAACACAAAGGTAGCAGAGCTCGGCTCCCAGAGAGACCTACCCCCAAACTCCAGGATGAGCAAGGAAGCAGTGAGCTCAGTGGGTCCTGTGGGTCTAGCACCTGCTTGCTTCTCAGTCTCAGCATCACTGGGGGGACGATATCCATTGGTTCTCACTTCTTTTTCCAGAAACTATTAACATTTCAGAAATAATACAATCAGTAAATAGTATTTAGTAAGAGTTTCGTGTGCAAAGAAAAACTATTCACCAGCCGGGAGTCTTCAGATCCAAAGACTGATAGGAAGCTCCAAAGCATGAATTCACAGGATGGCTTATCAGTTGAAAAATGAGGAAGTTGTTTACCCTTTCCAACGGTTAGTTATGACAGTGGAGGCTTCTAGACAGCGGGAGAATTGTTTCAAAGTTATTATCTCATGCCATTTCTTGGAAGATGACAAGTTTCTCATAGTTGTCAGAGACATTTACAAGAAATAACCTAAGAAGTTTCCTTGTTCATGAAATAAGATCGATTTAGTTCACTTATGTGGTTCAAATGCTTTTGTCTGCTCAGGGAATTTTCAAATCTGGTCTTCATTTTGTATTTAAATTTAACAAATTAAAATCTGTTCATCTGGGGCACCTGGGTGGCTCAGTCAGCTAAGCGTTTACCTTCACCTCAGGTCATGATCTCAGGGTCCTGGGATCGAGCCCCATGTCGGGCTCCCACCTCAGTGGGGAACCTGCTTCTCCCTCTCCCTCTGCCTTTTCCCCTGCCCATGCTCTCTCTTGCTCCCTCGCTCTCTCAAATAAATAAAATCTTCAAAGAATTGTGTTTATTTATAAAAAATATATTATGCAGCAATTAAAAACCATACATTGAATTTATATGTATTTTACATAAAAATATATCCACGAAATCCATGCAAATTTGATTGCAAATGAGAGAGAACACAATAAGTGGTTTTAAAAAGTAGAAATTTAAAAAGATAATAACACAGAGGGTGTCTGGGTGGCTCAGTGGGTTAAAGCCTCTGCCTTTGTCTCAGGTCATGGTCACAGGGTCCTGGGATTAAGCCCTGCATCAGACTCTCTGCTCAGCAGGGAACCTGCTTCCTCCTCTCTCTCTGTCCGTCTCTCTGCCTACTTGTGATCTCTGCCTGTCAAATAAATAAATAAAATCTTTTTAAAAAAGATAATAATGCGATAACATATAAAGCTAAAAAAATAGAAATATACTTCTCTCACCTAAAGGCAGGGAGTATTGAGATGGTAGTGAAGTCCCATAATTTTCAGAGATTCTTATACTTTTAATCTTACTGTTCTGCCATTCTCAGAGTGTTGCTTTTACCATAATGTCAAAATAGCTGTTTGTAATTAAGAGAAAGGTCCATATTAAGCCAGCAGCAAGAACAAGGGAAAGAGGAGTTTACATCTTTCTCCTCTAAGGCACAGGTTCTGGGTAGCTCAGTCAGTTGGGTGTCTGCCTCCAGCTCGGGTCCTGATCCCAGGGTCCTGGGATGGAGCCCTGCTTTGGCCTCCCTGCTCAGCAAGGAGTCTGCTTCTACCTTGCTGTCTGCCTCTCTCCCCAGCTTGTGGGCTTTCTCGCAAATAAATAAATAAATAAACTTTGGGGGGGAAAAAAAGAAAAAAAGAAGGTACTGGTCTTCAAACTGTGGTCTTTGAAGCACAGCAGCCTCAGGATGCTTATCTGGAATGCAGAATTTTAGGTCTCCTCCCAAATTTATTGCATCAGAACCTCAAGGGTTGGGGCCCAGTATTTTGATTTACCAAAACTTCCCGGTGATTCTGATACAGCTAATTTTCCAGTGTTTTAAAGATATGTTTGGAAGTTTGGTATTACACTTATGCCACATTGTAGTCATTCAATTTGGTCACAACAAAGTGTAAATGAGGATAGAACAGATAAAATCTAATCTAGGTGTCCATAAGAAAAGCCAGAATCTTATAGTTATATTAAAATGGGAAAAAAGGAGAATGCATAAAAGAGGCACTAAATAGTTTCTGCTACATCATGATAGATTGTCCATAAATTATAAAGCCATTTACAGAAGAAATAAATAGTCATATCTAATATTTATTATAGTCATGTCAATTATACTAAAAATATCAGTGTATGTTATTGTGAGTTTCTGCATATCTATACGGGCGGCTGTACATATTGCAACCACATGTCCGTAGAGTGAGGTTATGGGTTGAGTGGAAGCAGAAAGTGAAGATTTTTGCATTTTTACTTTAGACTTCCATACATTTCTTTTTCAAAGATCACATGCTGTTTTGAACATTCGAAACAGAAAAAGAAAAAAATATAGCCTCAAGAGACTTAATTGGTAAATTAACAGGTTCAGTTGGACAAACTATATGTCAATGAAATAAAAATGAACTTGAAAGCACGTACCTGAATAATTCATCCATTTTTGCCCTTATACTTTAGTATGTTACTGAAGAACTTGGATAACAACTCAATGTTTGTTTTTGTAGTTGTTTGTACATCAAACTAGAATAAGGCCAAAAAAGATGGCATTGCTGCCAGAATTCTTATAAGAAAACACATAAGGATTCATAAGCCCTATAAAAAGAAAAAATTAAAGTCAATTTTGTTTCTTGTTAGCAACTATTCAATGTTTTCTGAACTATCTAGGTCAATGATCTTTGAAGTATGATTTGTGGACCAGCAATAGCAGCATCACCTGGAAACTTGCTAGAAATTCACATTTGGGGCACCAAATAGGGGCACCTATTCAATAAGATATTTTATGGGTGGAGCCCCACATCAACTTTTTTTTTTAAAGCACTGCAGGTGATTCCAGTGCAAGCTCAAATTGGAGAACCACTGACCTAGATAATTACTTCACCCTTTTGTTTTCCTTCTGCAAACATGTCAGTAATTGTTATAGAAATGTATTATAATATAGTCAACATGCAATTATCTCTGATATTCAAGGAGCGGAGTGATTTGGACAAGAGGATACCATGGATAATCCCACATCTCTTTTTAGCTGTCAGTTTCAGACTCCGCCCACCCATACATTGTTTGCCAGAGCCCCTAATGAGAACTGTAATTGACTTACTCATGTTTTAGCTGTTTTTTCCTCCTGCCCACTCTCTGGTGAAGGTGCTAATGAGCAGTGAAATAGCCTGAAGGCAAACAGCAGGAGTGAAAAGGAGGAGAGAGCCCTGTCCCTCTGAATATTTGAGAATATACTATAATATCAAAAACCATTTAAAAAAAAAACCCTCTTTTTCCTGTCTGAAAACTTCTATACATGCCAATAATAAATTCATTTTAAACATTTTCCAGCAAAAAAATCTTGAGCTCTTATGGTGGAACTAGTATTTTCTCAAGATTGCTGTATTTCTCTTCAACGATTAGTTGTTTCTCCCTGCTTTAGTCCTGTTTGAATACTTGCAACCTATTCTTTTCTATAACTGCTCTCAAGAAAACCTTTCTTTCCTTCTCTACCTCTGTAAGCTTTCATCTCCCTGTTCAATTGGCTTTGAATGCTAGTCTATCAAACTACATAAAAACAAATGAGAAAAGAAAGGAAAAGTAGAATAACATTAAATACCAAGCCACTATTATGGGTATAATTCAAAAGGTGTTTCAGGGACTGCAACATCAAATAAACCTCAGTTTGAAGGTATTATTTGCTTTCTCTGTATTGCTTTCTGAAAAGTGATAGCAACAAAACACCCTTCTTTTGGAAAATTTGTGATTTGGACTGAAAAGAAAAATAAAAACTCATATTATCATTATACTCATAATAATGCCAAACTCTTGTTTTTTTTCTGTATTCTTTTATAGTTGATTCAAAAGTTTACCCCTCCAAAAACAGCCCTAATATCATGACCTTATATATCTTAAAAATGACTTTATGAACTTCACACCCTGGGCATAAAATAGCATCGCAAATTATATATCACTTGGTATAGTAGAGAACCCTGGGTAAGAGAACCGGCATGTTGACCCAATGATATTGATGAGATTGTTACAGTTACCAATATTGAGACAAGAACCATCTCCACTCTCCCCATTAATCATCCCATGTTAATCCTAATTCTCTTCTTAAAAGGCTGAGCCATGTGCCATATTTGCTGTCATTTAGCTCATTGATCTTTGTTAGATATCTTTGTTGAAATCAAAGTAAAGGAAAGAAAATTACAAAGAAGACAGTCGTTTGATCATTGTATCAATGTTTTCAAGGTTTGCAACATAGAAATTAAACTGGAACACAGATACCATGAACACGGTTTCAGTGTAAATTATAACTGCTATTTTTATTTAGGAGTACAGTAATTCTGGGATGCCTGGGTGGCTCAGTCAGTTGAGGGTCCAACTCTTGGTTTCAGCTCAGGTCATGATCTCATGGTCATGGGATCAAGCTCCCTGTTGGGCTCCATGCTCAATGTGGAGTCTGCTTCAGATCCTCCTTCCCTCCCCCTGTTTGCTCAGGCTTGCTCTATCTTTAAAATAAATAAAATCTTAAAAAAATAAAAAGGTATGGTAATTCTTCCTCTTCAAAATTGTTTCTTTGAGATGTCCTTATGTAAATATTCCTGTTAATGTTTAAGACTAATCTGAAATTTTTTAAAAATAAAATGGTTTTAAAGTTATATCCAATAGTTCCCAATGTTTTCAAAGCCTTATCTGTTGAGATTGAATTTGAAGTCTGATAAAGACTCAAAAACACTTGGGGCACATTCTGGTGAATGAAATAAGTAATCAAGCCTCATTAGAAATGAAACATGATAGCACAAAATGAGAATGATGTTCTCTAGTGGCTGTGTAAACAGAAGCTGAAGACAATTCCATATTTTGGTCTTCAGCAGAATTAAGGGAATTAGTTATGAGCAATGTTTTTATTAGTTCCAAGAATTGTCTGATTTATCCATGTCCTATAAGATTATTGATGAAAGTGTATGGCAGATGCTACTTAATGGATTCATATTGTATCAAATATATTCAATTTTATAATATAATCAATCATTAACTAAGCACCATTATGCCACCAATACTGATGGAGAACAGTAGAATTGGAAACATAGCCTGCCAAGGATGTTCTGTCTCAACTGTCTGGGGATAAAGGTCATGAAGTACATTATTGACTGTAGAAAGACAAAAAGAAAAATATCTGGGGGGATTGAATTTTGCCCTATATACATACCTGAAATCTCTATTTTTATTTTGTTATTGGTTGTGCATGAATGCACCACGCAGTTGTCTAAAAAAGCTCAGGACAGTATGTTCACTATCTTTTTTAATCTCTGCATTTTAAATAAAGATATATGTGTTTTGCACCTGTCATTCGACAGAATGTACAAAGCAATAATGCATTTTTAATAAGCCAATATTAGCTTTGCTATTAAATATGTGCAAGCCTTACTCTTTGAAGCCAGCAGCTGCTCTCATAGAGCGGGCACTGCTGCCAGACTTTATGGAAATAATTCCCACCATTTCTAATTCAGGCTTATCCACATGCTTAGAGAGTTGCAAACA
This sequence comes from Mellivora capensis, assembly GCA_004024625.1. Classification (NCBI taxonomy): domain Eukaryota; kingdom Metazoa; phylum Chordata; class Mammalia; order Carnivora; family Mustelidae; genus Mellivora; species Mellivora capensis. The sequence goes on from PISX010010588.1 coordinate 43,841, forward strand.
TCTGGGAATCCAAAGGCTTCTGCCTATATTTAAGTCTAAATCTCGACTTTTTTTTTTTAATACTGTAGGTCTCGAAAAGAAAATCCATTTAAAATACTGATATTAAAATGGCCATTACCTTAGAGACCAGTTACGATTGCTGCATACAAACAACCACAAGACTCAGTGGCTTAAAACAGTATTTTATGAAGCTCACAAGTAGCGTGGATCAGGAATCCTGACAGGACAGAGCGAGAATGTTTTATTCTCCAGGATGCCTGGAAACTCCATTCGGAAAACTAGAAGGCAGGCAGTGGCTGGGGAACTGGATTTGGAATCATCGGTTGGCTCCCTCACTTACACATCAAGTTCCTGGGCTGGAATGATTTGACGACGGGGAGGACGGCCAGTGGAGTCACCTACACAGGCCCCTCCATTGAAGCTTGGCTCCCTCCCAGCATGGCAGACTCAAGCTGGTTGAAATTCATACATGGTGTCTCCGGGCTCCTAGTCCGAGTATTTCTGTGGTGTCTCAGGACTTTGACTCCCAATATTTCCGTGAATAAGACAGAAATTGCATTGTTTTTTTGACTAAAACTCAGAAGTTACTCAGTTATCAGTTCATCATACAATAATGGTTGAAATAGGTAGAAGTCCACTTAGACCCAAAAGTCGGGGCTATCCTTATCTCTTAAAGGTAGGACTATTAAAAAAAAAAAAAGGAGACCTATTTTAAAACTGTCACACTACTAAAAAAAAAACAGCTAAATATTAAAGTTGAATGTTTTGATCAATGCCCAATTCTTATTTATTTAATATATGAGAGACACAGTATGAAGCAAAAAAAAACCCAAAATCACAAGGATATCCCTTTCCACATCATGTTCTCTACTTAATTATGCCTATATAACACTACTAATTATTACAAACTGGAATAGATTAATCAATATTAATATCATAAAGTGTTATTATACATAAAATTTTGTTTTGAGTCTAAATGTGCACTTTCTTAAAAATACATGCTACTTCTCAAGTTGCTTTTGATGTATAATTAATATAATACCTGCACATATTTAGAATGCATAATTTAACAAAATCTGAAATTTGTATAAACCCCTGTAACATCACTAAGTCAAGATAAGTCACCTCCGAAAGTGTCCTAGTGCCTTTTGCTCCCCCACCACTTCTGTAGCCTCAGGCCATGTTCACCTGCTTTCATTCATTAATAGTTTGTATTTTCTGTAAAATTCTTTTATGTCTTTTGTATATGTGGGTGTATGCTTTTTATTGCTCAGAGTAACCAATAGTATGAATATACTACAATTTATTTATCCACTCATCTATTGATGATTGCTGGGATTAGTTCCAGTTTTTGACTATTACAAACAAAGCTGCTAGGAACCTTTCATGTGTAAGTGTTCATATAGAAATATACTTTCATTTCTCTGGAATAGATACCTAGAATGGACCGACTGAGTGACTTGGTACAGATACTAACAGTTTTAGGAAATCACCTGCTTTCAAAATTGTTTATGCCATTTTACACTCCCACTAACAGTGTATGTAAGAGAACATATATATATACATTTCATCTGTGTTAAACTTCATTCTTGAATGCATATTTATCAACATATGTATGTGGTATTAATCAGCATATGTATATTGGGAGTCAGGGATAATCCCACACACTATAAATGTTCAGCAAGTATGAATTTATCATTTTAAATGTGTTTAAGTTCTTTAGAAGAATGTATATTATGATTTTCGCACAAATGAATTTTTGTAGTTTGTGCAGTTATTGTTAACATTTTGTTCTCTAAATCTTGCTTCATTTCGATATGTTTATTAAGGTCTTCAGATTTCCCCTTTTACAAAGGAATTTTATGCCTTAATACATGATTAACTTTTCAGTTTTCTGTGAGATAATATAAATTATAGAATGCAGAAGTTTATCTGCAAAATCCATTTGGGAAAGTTGAGTGTTTTACTGATTTTTTCTTGTTATTTCTGAAAGCTTTACTGCCTTATAAGATGCATTAAAAGGTTTCTGATTATAACAAATATGAGGGACCATCTTTTAATAAAATAATCATATATACAAGAAAAAAATTGGCCTTTTAAAAATTGCCATGTTTGCTAACAAAATTTGTCCATATACATACTGTTGAATTAATAAACAACTCTGTGACTTTTCACCAACTAAATCATTACATGTTTGAGAATTGAAGCCAGACACATTTCTGAGTAATTCTCAATACAACTTTGCCAAAGAATATTTAAATAATCTAGGAGAATCAGGTTATGGATATTTTATCTCTCATACCAATTTTTTCATGTTTTGATTAGCGAGGAGCAGTAGAGAAGAATAATTGATTAAGGAATCTTAGGGATTTAATTACGAGAAAAATTATAGAAGTAAATAATCTAATAAAGGGTACTTATATTTGAGAAGAATAAATATTATGGATGAGGACATACATATTAATTTATATGTTCAAAGACACTAATATCACTAAAACACCTAAAATTGAAAATTAAACAATGTTCTATATATATCTTTACAGAGAATGCTGTTGAAGTTTAGAATTTTAAGATAACTGATAAATGATTTCTCTTTAATCTGTTTTTGAGTAAAATAGTTCATTTTGTGATGAAGATATCAACTTTATGTTGATAAACTACAAGAAATTACTGATACTATAATGCCAAAAATCCTTAAGAGTAACAGAAAAAGGCTATTTTTTTAGTGAAAAAGAGTCTAAATAAGATTTAATGGTTTACAATTTATTCATTAGAAAAAGTATTTTTCCTCAGTTCTGTATGGTGCAATACATAATATGCATTAATTCTAAGACAAATTTACTTTATCAAATTAAAATATGTCGATGATCCATTATCTCATAATAACCACATAAAATTGCGTTACTCTTTTCCTAATGAACATTAACTGTTGTCATATCTCTCTTTCTTCTTTATTCCTTCTTCAAGAAAAGTATTTGATGGATGGTATTCAAAGCCTTTAGCCAACTTATGGGCCCATCTTCTGCCAATGTCTTGTGTTCCTACCTTTTGCATCGACATTAGAGACATGTTATCTTTTTCTAAGAACCAGTCTCATAATTAATTCCCTTACCACTATCTCCTTTCGTCAGATATTTTGCTTAGTATTGTTAAGAAAACATGATGATGTCTCATATCCATTCAATTTATGACCCTCATTCAGTTCAAAGCTCTTTTCCTCTTACTAAGTCTACTGTACCCGGGGATGCCTCAGTCTCCACAGCACTTTTATGTGACTTAAGAAGGGAATCCCGTTTGTGTGGTCCTCAGCCTGGCAAAAGGGAGGTTGGATTCAGCCTGCCTTATCCTCTTGGCCAACTTCCCTATGCAGCACACAACTTCAAGCCTTATGTCATGGCCCTTGTTCCAAGTCTCCCTTGTTCTGTCACTACTCTCTCTAAGCAATGTACTCCTATTGACATTCCAGAGCATCACTTAGTGCCACTTGTCACTACAAAACACTTACAACTCTTGTGACCCCATTGCAAAAGAAAAACAAACCTAAGCAAAACAAGTAACAGCTGAACGACCAACCAAACAAACATAAAAAGCACCTCAAGTCAAATTAGACTTCCTTTCTGAGTTTGTTTATTATTCTTCTATACATGACTTACACTACGGTCTAAGGATGGTGCAGGTGAGTGCCCACAGAGACCAAGTGGGTAACTGGGTGGAGTGAAACAGGCCATATTGGGGGCTTCAGCTCATCACACAGGTATTTGTCATGTAGAATAGGGAATCAAGGCTTTCCAGGGGTTAGTTTTAAAGAGAAATCAGAAATCCATTATTCTATGAAATCCACTGGTTCTTCATGTTAGCAATTAATTCAAAGATTGAAACACTCTGTGGGTCAACAGTGGAAGGCTGGAGTAGAAGACCTCTAGTCACATAAGACTACTCACAAGTAATTCCTGGATATGTCCCTACTTACCCACCTCTATGCCTTTTCTCATGTTACCAGGTTCTTTCCCTAGAATCTCTTTTTCCATAATTCCCTGAATTATTCTCCTTATTTTTTTTAAGATTTTATTTATTTTTTTGGCAGAGAGATAAAGCACAAGCAAGCAGAGCAGCAGGCAGAAGGAGAGAGAGAAGTAGGCTACCCACCAAACAGGGAGATTGTTTTCTATTTTTTTGTGTGTCATTGGTATTTTGATAAGGATTGCATTGAAACTGTAGATCACTTTGGGTATTATGTATTTTTTAGCAATATTAAATCTTCCAATCCATGAAGTTTTAATTACGTAAGATGAATAAATTCTAGAGATTTGCTGCATTACATCATGCCTATAATTAACAATACTGTATCGTGAACTTAAAAACATTTGTTAACAGGGTAGATCTCATGTTCCGTGTTCTTACCACAATGTGGTGATGGTATAATGGGTGTAGACATTATGTCCAAACTCCCAAAACTGTCTATGTTAAATATGTGAATTTTCTGTATATAAATTACAATGCAGGAGTTCATGGCTGGCTAAGTTGGTTAAATGTCTGACTCTTGAATTGAAATCAAGTCATGATCTCAGGGTTGTAAGATCTAGCTCCAGGTGGAGCTCCGCAATCAGCAGGGAGTAAGCTTGGGATTCTCTCTTTCCCTGTGCCCCTCTCCGAATTCACAGGCGCTCTTCCTCTCTCTCTTAAATAAATAAATAAATAAATGTTTAAAAAATAAAATATTACTCAATAAAGCTATTAAAAAGAAAAAAATAATAAAAATTACATATGTGAACTTCTGGTATGTGGTGACTCCTAATTTCTTATTCCCCATGGTGTGCTTATGTTGGTTGGATGGGAGGGACTGCTGAGTAAAGTTGAAAAGGTGACAAAAAAATTATTTTTTAATTAGTATCTTGGAAGATTCTCATTACAAAAAAGTGCTCAATAAATTAGGTTTTGGTAGCATGGACCGCACAGGAGCACTGGTAAGTAACTTCACCGTAACTGTTATCTGAAACAGTAACTACTAGTATTAAGAATGCCAGTGCTTCTTTTTCTCATCCTCAAAAATACTTCTAAAATAAATACTAGTGCAATATTACTACTACTACTACTATATTATCAGCAAATATTTTTTGGAAATGCACCATATACTCATAAATTCAGTATTAATGCAATATTGAAATTAACTCCTTATGTATAGGATAGAGATGTGAGGTTGTAAAAGTCACAGTGAGGGAAACATAGCTTGTGTTACACATTACTTCATTCATTTGTGTACTTATTTACCCAACTGACACATACTGAGAAATGATTACATGCCAGACAATGTTTTATTCATTAAGGACAGCAGTGAACAGGTGCAACGGCCCTTCAGAACAATGTATTACTTAAACTACAACCCCTGGAGGATTTTACTAGTTACCAAGCACATTTAGATATGGCCTTAAGAAAAACATATACTGGCAACAGGTTTGGGGGAGAAGGACCATATACGACCGTGAAGCTGGGCAGCTGGGGATGCCAGGCCCGCTCAGGGCTGGAATGCTGCCTGCTTCCTTTTTCCCCCCACTGTTGCTCCTTTCTCTTCCCAGAAGCACCTGCTGTTATTTAGATGAGTCCTTTGAATGTGCTTGGTTAACTATAAACTTTACCCTCCTCCTTGTTTGTCCACAAGACATGTGACTAATGTTTGACCTTCATGGATTCCTCTGTTGGCTATTGTTTCTATCTAATAAAAGTGAGACTGTGGAGTTGCTGGGGGCAGCAGTCTTTTTGACTGTTGTCCCCTGCTCCCAATCTCTTTCAGCTGACTTGTTTGTGCCTAATTCTTCTCCCATTCGCCGACTGGAAACCGCAAACAGGATATAAAAATCATTGCATCTAAGAGGTGAATATTCTAGTTGGAGAGATAGAAAAATAAGCAAACTAGAGTATAACATAGTGCCAGTGAATGACAGATGTCATATAATTGATGTCATAAGTCATTTATGAACTAAATCACATCTAAATAGCAACTAGTAAACATTAAGGTCAACATTCAACTGCCAAAGTCTAATTGCCCAGTCCTTGGAGACAAATAGATCCCCTTTAACAACTCCCCTCATTTATTTTTGTGAGTTACTAGGTTTCATATATTTAGCTTCAATGTGGTAATTTCTGACATTATGTTTTGCTCGAATTTCTAACCAGATTCCTCATGGCCATGTCAATGGCATCAGTGACCTTCCCAAAGGTGGGGAGTCCCAAATCAAGTCTGACAAAGGCCATCAAAATTTCCGTGCAATCACTGCACATGAAATCGGAATGTTTCCAAAAATATCTTCTGTTACTGCCAGGATGCCAGAACTTATATTGCCAAAGGTAGCAATTATATTTTGCATTTTCAATGCGTGATAAAGATATCCTAAAACATCACTTTTAGTTTAAAGAAATCTCTAATTTTAGGTTGTGTGCCCAAGTAGGCAGTTCTTAACGCTGAGATACTGGTAGAGAATGTGAGAAAGGATAATAAGAACAAAAGTGAAAATATAAATGTCAGTATTTCTACAGGAAAATAAATCTCAAAAATACAGTGCCTTAATAATAAATTATGACTACAGTCTAATTCCTTAATAGCAATCCTTATTTAACTTAAGTATTGTTAACTTTACTTATGACATCCAAATTCATTCTAAAAATCAATCTGTATCTATCCAGCCACTATTTATAATATTTCTAATGTCTACTGATTTGCATCTTGGAAATGGAGGCACACTGGTAATTGTATCAGTGGGAAGGGGAGAAATTAAACCTTCTGTGTGCAATGGTAAATGTACAGGTAAGATTTTTAGAAATGGAAAACACAAATTTTCTGCCAACATCTGAATTCCAGAATTTCTACCAATATCTGAATGCCAGAATTTGCACTATAATTCATTGAATCTAAACTCTTTGTGAGGAGGTTATAAATATATTTCATTAAAGAAAATATTATTGTCAGACATTATTAAACATGTGCTAAGACATTCCATTTTTATATCTAGAGATGTATTGTATTATATTATATCACATTTTATATCTCTCTCCCTATAGTTTATGTGCCAAAATTTTTATTCTAGCATTTTGTTTATCAATATGCTGGAATCTGACCATGGCAGCATGAATTTACTTCATACCAGAACATTCTGAGAGAGAAGCTCTGTCCTGTGAATTAAAATCATTCTTACAATTAAAAATTTGTTTAAACTGTTCATATTTTTAAATAACACATACTATACCAAAACAATATTTTTATTAAAGAGGATGAGTGAACATTTACAGTTTTAGGACATCTCTAGTCATGAAGGAATTATATATTTTTATTTTTTTAAAGATTTTATTTATTTATTGGGCAGACAGAGATCACAAGTAGGCAGAGAAGCAGGCAGAGAGAGAGGAGGACCCAGGCTCCCTGCTGAGCAGAGAGCCCAAGGTGGGGCTCCATCCCAGGGTTCTGGGATCAAGGCCCGAGCTGAAGGCAGAGGCTTTAATCCACCGAGCTAACGAGGCTCCCGTAAAGGAATTTCTTAATGCTTATTTCTTCCTTTAAAAAATAAATAAATAAATAAATAAATTGTTAAAATACACAAAAGTATGAAATATTTTCTCTGAGTTATATAGCCTTTTCTTTTGTGATTTATTTTATTCAAATTAACAATTTAATTGTAGTGAAAAATAGAATTTATGCTGGAGATACCGGTATTTTTATCTTACATTAATAATGTAAAAATACTTTATGTATAAAATCATTCACATTTTGAATACAAAGAAATGAGCTTTTGCTTAATCTATTCAAATGTGAACATTCTAGTTGAATGGATCTATGTCTGATTGCTCATGAATATTTATAGATCCTAAGCAAAGAAACATATAGCACCTTGAATTTTATGATCACAGTTTTGTTAACAGTTCGTAAGTTGTGTGTTCTCCTGTGAGGATCCAGTCTCTGATATATTTTTGAAAGATTGGGTATAAGATCATGTATTGAATATTAAGCAAATAACAAATTTTTGCAAGTAAAATGTAAGATGCTTAGTTCTATCACATGGACGCCCTAGACCTAAAGAATACACTGCTTAAATTTTTATGCTGGAATTTTTCTTGAATTAATTTTTGTCTTCCTTCTAAGATTCCGACACCTCATTCAAACTCTTACATATTTGTTAGAGAATCCAGAAGAACCAGATACATATTATCAACTTCAAAAGAAATAGGAACACGATTAGGCATCAAATAAGTGTAAAGAAATTAAAAGTAGAGTATTAAAATGTATTCTGTCAAACTTTTAATTTGTTACATGCCTCTGTTCATAACATTGATAATATTTTTCTGCATATTAATGTCTGAGAATAATTATTAGAGGATATGTTATTTACTATTTTGACAGAATAGGTTTTTTTTTTTAATTATGGAGAATTTTCATCAAAGGTAGTATTAGAATTAATTTGTAGTAACATTTTAGCACACTTATCTATGTAAAGACTAAAAAACTTCCAAATTAAAAAAAAATAAGAATGTTGACTAATAAAATTATTTTTATCTGCAGTGTGCTCCTGGGCAATATTTTCATGCATGGTGAAAATTTATTTCTGTCCTGTATTTCTTCAAGTAACAAACTTACACAATATTAAGAACTGATCTCTGGCTACTGCTGTGAATTGGTTTCAGATTTAAAGACACTTGTTTATAATAAAGAATACAAATTTGGATATAGAATATTTTAAAAATTGATTAGGTTGCATTTATGAGATGATCTCTGTTTTTTCATTCTTTTTCTCAGCTACTTTTTTTTACCTAATAAAGATCTGTGATCATTTTTTTCCCATCATTTACTTCATTGGAACACTTTGGATAACGTACATAAAAGAATGCATAAAATAAAATGCATAAGAATTATAAATTTATCTTAATGGGTATCAATTACATAGTATAACTGCCAGAAATAACTGACATAGCAAAATCAGATGGTTTTGTGCTTAAATGATCCGTTGTGAGTAAAAAGCAAAAACAAGCAAACAAACAAACAAAAACTATCTTGAAATGTGTCAGGGTTTAGGAGTCTCATTCTAAACCCATATGCTGTTTTTATCACATCTTTAAAATGTGAACCCAATAGTTCCTATGGTTAAAATTTTTCCTCTAGTTGCATTTTTAAGCACATTAAGCTTTCTTCATAGTTTTCTGAAAAATCTTAAGGATTTTGTGCTGCTTTTGTTCTCCTTAATTTGGTGTTACATTTCTCTTAAGGCTACATTTTTCAATTAAGAACAACTATAACCTTAAGCTTGTTATCTATTTGGTATAGAATATTTCAACTTTAATTTTACTAATCAGTGCATTTGGAAAGATCCTTCAAACCTTTTCAACTAAAGTATGTTACTTAAAGCAACTTGCTTTCTCTAAAACTATGCTAATAATTTATTGACTTTTCTATTATCAGGTTCAAATAGAAAAAAAAAGAAATCTCAGGATTCTTGTTAGGGTTACATTTCATTCCTAAGAATTGTTTAAAATTTGATTGTATTGTATTATTAATTGAATTTTTTCTCTATGCTCTATAAACCTAAAAGAACAAATCATCTATTATTTAATAAGTGCTTAGGTCTTAATCCCATTTGTTTGTTAAGTAAGAAAATAGCTTGAAGATTTGGATATAAGTGATGCTATAGTAATGCAAAACCTTTGTAATCTCTAGTTTGATTGGGTCACTGGTGACCAGTGAATCTAAGCAGAGCTTTCCAAAATGATGAACAGGCCAGATCAAAGAGAGAGAGAGAGAAAGATTCATTAAAATCAATTATTAACACCAGAACTGCTGTTCTGTGACATTAGGTCAATAAAATATTTTTAAGGTAAGAAGAGTGTGGGGCTCCTCAGTGGCTCAGTCAGTTAAGCCTCTGCCTTCGGCTCAGGTCATGATCTTAGGGTCCTGAGATGAGTCCCACATTGGGCTCTCTGCTCAGCAGGGAGTCCACTTCTCCCTCTCACTCTCCTTCTGTGCTCTCTCTTTCAAATAAATAAATAAAATCTAAAAAAAAAAAAGGTAAGAAGAATGTGTACTTGTTTCTTGCCACCAAAAATATCTACCAAAAATCTTAAACAAAAGACTCACAATTTAGGAACTCACAATTCAACAAAAAACATTGTATGTACTAACAGTATTAATGCAATCAGAGAGGAAAAATATAGTTTGGGGTAACAAAAAATCTCAAGAAAGATTATAAACTTTTTACTTTTTTTTTTTTCATATCCACAGTAGAGTAAATCAGAGTGAGTTATGTAAGGACAAGATTTTTTTTTTGTCTTCTTTTGTTCAACAGTGTACCTTAAACGTATATAAATATTCATATATTGTATAATTTTTAAATACCTCAATTCTATTCTTTTCTTCCTTCCCTTCCATTTTTTCCCTTCCACACTTCAATAAACACTTCTTGATCATATTAAGTAATAAAATGATTTGGCAAGTAAAAGGTAATAAAACTTTGAAAATTTCTGCAATCTTCAAAGAATTTAAAGTCTAGGAACAAAGACAAAATAAAAATAATCTATGTTTGAAAAAAGTAAAAAGAAAAACAGAGGTTAAAGTAGTAGAAGCAATTGAGATGGATACATGCAAATGTATCTGCCATTTTCTTGGTGGACTGTGGAATTGAGTTACTACCCATGAGTTCCTGACCAGAGTTAGCCTGACAATTCACTTTAGACATGTAGTAGGAGTGAGAAATAAAATGCTTTAAGCTACTGAGATTTAAGATTGTTGGTTGCTATTACATAATCCATTCTATTCTGATTGATGCATCCTGAATTTTCTTTTTAAATTGTTCTGCTTATATGTATATTCTTTAAATGATTAGCTTTTAAAGTAAAAGGACTGAACATATATGTTACACCATAAGTACTTATGTTGGATATGACCCTGTTGGCAAGTGCACCTTCAGCTTTTAATTAACTAAAGTTTAATTAATTACAGTCACTTAGCTTCTGATAATGGAGAAATACCTTTGTCAGATTTCTAATTCCAAGATAACAATGATGAAATAAAAAGAAAAAAAATTGGTAACAGTAGAGAGGGATTAAAAACAGGCAAAATGGAAGAAATCTATCCTTGATAGATGGGAAGTGTAATTAATGAGAACTTTAAGTGTAGGCATTTACAGTGGGAAACTGTCTAGTTTGGTAGTGGCTAGCATGGCATAAAACCAGTCTTACTGGCTTGAGAATAAATTCTAGAGGTAGAACTTGGGGATGGAAGAACAGCCAGAAAGTTGAGTGTATATGTAGGGGGAGAGATCCATAGAAGGAGTGAGCCTTAAAATTTGAAATGAAAACTGTCAAAATCTTTGGTTTATTACTAAGGTATAAATGCCTAGGAAAGACTCCAGGGAGACCGGTAAAAAACAGCAGATGGAAGCTGCTGGGTAAAGATTAGAGTTTAAGTCTGGCCATAGTAACCATATAGAAAAACAAAAATTACTCTCCAAAGGAACACAACAGATTTCAGAATCTCCAAAATACATACTATTTGAAATGCCCACTGGCCTATAAAAAAATCACTAGACATAAAAAGATACAGGGAAATCTGACCAATACTTAACCAAAAAGAAATGCACTCAAGACATCCTAACCCTCAGATCTTCCAGTTGCCGAATTTAGCAGATAAGAACTGTAAAGCAACTAACATGAATATGTTGACGAGTTTACAAAATGTCTTTATAGAGAACAAAGTGATGAGGAATCACAACAAAGAAGTAGAAATGTTTAAAATTGGAAATTAAAGAAGTTAAAATACAATAACTGAACTCTATTGACTTTTTAATTTTTATTCATATATATAAATATATATTAGCACCATAAATTTTCTTCTGAACATTAATTTAACTGCTGAAAGTTTGTGTTTTCATTATCATTAGTTTTTGGAAATTCTGTAACTAGAATTTCTCATTTTACCCAATAATTGATTAGTGGATTTTAATTATATTAAATATATTTAATTTTAAAGTGATGAGTTTTTTGTCTCTTTTTTGTAGTCTCTACACAGGGCTTGTTTGGAAATTTGAATTTTATGGAAATTACTTTTATTTATTTTAGCTTTAGAATGTGATCAATTTGGGGGAATGTTTATTATGTGCTTGACAGGTTATACTGCCAGTCAAAGAGTGAAGTACAACTGATCCTTGAAGAACAAGGGTTTGAACTGGGGAGGTCCACTTACACATGGATTTTTTTTAAATACAGTACTAAATTATAATTGCATTTTCTTTTCCTTATGATATTTATTTATTTATTTATTTATTTATTTATGTGACAGAGATCATAAGTAGGTGGACAGGCAGGCAGAGAGAGAGAGAGAGAGGAGGAAGCAGGCTCCCTGCCGAGCAAAGAGCCTGATGTGGGGCTCAATCCCAGGACCCTAAGATCATGACCTGAGCTGAAGGCAGAGACTTTAACCCACTGAGCCACTCAGGCACTCTCCTTATGATTTTCTTAATAGCATTTTCTTTTCTCTAGATTACTTTGTTGTAAGAATACAGCATATAATACATATAGCACAAAATATCTGTTACTCAGCGGTGGATGTTATACCAGCAAGGGTCAACACTAAGCTATTGGCCATTAAGTCTTTGATGAGTCAAAAAGTTATACACATATTTTTGACTGTGCAGAGCACCTGCATCCCAAACCCTGTATTATTCAAAGGTTAACTGCATTTGAAATATATCCAAAAGATCTATTGTATTGTTTTTCTAGATCTTTTACCTCTTTTCTTATTTTTCATTCATTTGACCTATTTGGCTCCAAGACTGGTATATTAAAGCTTTGTTGTTAATGTGGTTCTTAATATTAAAAAGTGTCCTTTTTTTTGTCTAATTTTGTGCTTTTGGTAGTGAAGTTTACATTGTCAGGTAACAGAACTGCAAACTAACCTTTCTCATTATTTGCATTTGGTTAACGAATCTTTATTCATGTCTATGATTTTAGTATTTTAAATTCTTTCATTTTAATTTATTCCTGGGCATATTTGGAAATTTGTTTTAAAGATTTTATTTATTTATTTGACAGACAGAGATCACAACTAGGTAGAGAGGCAGGCAGAGAGAGAGGGGGAAGCAGCCTCCCTGTTGAGCAGAGAACCCGACGTGGGGCTCGACCCCAGGACCCTGAGATCATGACCTGAGCCGAAGGCAGAGGCTTAACCCACTGAGCCACCCAAGTGCCCCTGGAAATGTTTTTCTCTTTAGAAACAATTCACTCATTCCACTTATTGATGACGTTTTTGTTGCTCTCCGTTCTGAGTATTATGTTATATTTGGTGTTTTCATTTTTTGTGTGTATGTTTTATTTGCTTCTTAAATTTTTATTTGTTATTTGGGAAGGTTTGTATTCTTATTCTTGTAGTTTTCTGGGCCTGGTAATATTTTTTATAGTTACCCTAATCTCCTTTTTTCTAATTTAACTTTTTATTATCAGTCAGCTTTAAAAGGAATCATTTGATTCCCACATATTATTTAAATAACAGTCAACAACATTAACTTTCCTATTTTACTCACCCCACTTTATTAACTTCTATTTGTGTGTTTTACTCAATCAGACGGATAATGCTCACATATATTTTCAACCTATGACCCCACCATATATTAGTCTTAACTCTACAATTAAATATATGAAAGATCCAACATGATTTTCCTAGTTTTAGGTAAGTGCCATCTTCTCCTTGATTCCTTGGGAAAACCACAGTATTTAGCACTCCTTGAGTTCTTTTTTTTTTTTTTTTAAGATTTTTATTTATTTATTTATTTGGTGGGGAGAGAGAGAGAGAGAGAGAGAGAACATGAGAGGAGAGAGGTCAGAGGGAGAAGCAGACTCCCCACCAAACAGGGAGGCTGATGCGGGACTCGATCCTGGGACTGCGGGATCAAAACCTGAGCTGAAGGCAGTCGCCCAACCAACTGAGTCACCCAGGTGCCCCAGCACTCCCCAAGTTCTATCTCAACACCTGAAGGACAGTATGATGGATAAAATATTTTTGATTTGCACTTTTTCCTTAAGTAAATAAAAAATTCAGTAATCTGATGTCAGTCCAATTCTCTAGTTCCTATTGGAAGAGGAGAAAATTCTTGATTCTCCCTCAAAATATTATATCATTTCTTTTTATCCATAACATGTAACAGTTTATAATATATCATATAGTTTACTTATTTACTGTGTTCTTTTATATTTATTGTCTGCTGTCTTCCTACCAGACTACAAGTTCCATGTATGCTATTGTTTTGTTTAATGATGCATCCCACAAGCCCAGAAGAGTGCCTGACATATAATAGGCACTAAAAAAAAAAAAAAAAAAAAAAAATTTGAATAAATGGCCCTATATACCACTTTAGTAGATTTTATCACAATACCAACATTTAATTTAGAACTGTGAGAACTTTGCACTACATAGCTATAAAAAGAGGAAGAAGGTGGACTCAACATGAACTAATAATGTTTTGGAAGTAATATTGTTAATGTTCAAGTCTCTTTTATTGGAAGTGGAAACTTTGGGTGTTCTAGATATATACTTTTGTGACTCTTCAGTAGTACAGAAAGAAAAATAGCCATCTCCTCAAATAATTTAAATAGTATTACAATGAAGGAAAGCTCTGCAATTTAAAAACATGCTTGAAATTATCTTTCCAGAGTGATGCTAAATATACAAAAATTATAAGAAATATTTTATTTTATAAATGTAAGCTAATGCTACTCATATTTTAAAATTGCATCTTCTATTTTATCTAGATCCACCAGGTTAGAAGCTATATGTTGATTTTTTAAAACTAGAATTCATTCTTATGCATGCCCTTCCAACTACAAATGGAAGATTTGTGTTTATCATGTTGTCTGAATTGTTATCTAGCAAGCAAGAATGGGCTTACTAACATCTGTTCAAAGCAGCAAAAAATTTATGGCCAACATTGGCCCAAGATGGCAGTCTGTCTGTTGAAAGAGAAAAACTCAATAAATGAGCTGAATAGTAGAGTCAACACAGCTGACGGGCAATTTGGCCAACTACTAGATTGAATCGAACTCTCTGAAAATGATTGATCAATCACCCTAGCTTTTACAGTAACCCCCTTTACTCCCTGCTGATTTAGCAGCATAAATGACAAAAATGGCCAGTGGCATCTAATTTAAGGGAACCATGACTATGATTCTTGTTGGAAGCTTTTCTCCCTTGGGGATAGAACTCACTGAGCCCAATATTATAGAAATAGAGGGAAATTTTATTTCAACATATTATTTGGCTTTATAGTAAGAGAGCCACATATGCCTCTGTTGATCTCTCAACCCAAGCATACTAATCATGGAAGAAAGACCATCATAAACTGAGTATTAATTTAAGATGTATACAGCAACATCAGAACTGCATCATGACTGTGAGGATATTTTTTCCTCCAAGATGATCCCATAACTAAGAGTACTGGAGTCCATCTCATAATTTTCTCAAATAGTAGCCTCTGGTTAATAAAACATGTGGTTGTACCAGTGAATTTTTGGTTGTGAGCCAATTGTCCCAATTCTTTATCATAAACATGCGCTTTTACAGGTAGAGATGTTCTGTAAGATACTGTGGCATAGGCTACAAGTTTCTGCAAGTTTCCAAATGGTGGGACTGGCAGAAATACTGGAGGCAATAAGGAAATTCTGTACTTCTGTGGATACATATTCCAAATCATTGCTCTTTCCATGATTAAAGGCGTCCAAAACAATCTGTCAGGATGCTTGGCTGGCACTCTGAAAATTATGCCATGTAGAAGTTGTCATTGGCCTCTGTCATGCACAAATTGGCACTCAGCAGTGACAATAATCAGATCAGTCTTGGTGCAAAAATATCATATAGTTGAACCATGCAGAGTTTCCATCATTGTCATCATGGCCACTGTGTGTATATGTCCACTTAGCAAGTACCAGTATGACTGGGGAAAAGAGTCAATAGCAACATTTTCCATCCGTTTATTGAGGTCCTTACCTGCTTTATAACCTACATGTTCATTTAACTGGGACACTTAATCATCATAGATCCAATCTGAATAAAAACCTAAAGCACTGTAAGAGACAATTCTCAAAAACTCACAAGAAATATTCTTTTTGTAAAAGGTTTTTGAAATAGCCACAGATTGCCTTTTTTTTTTTTTTTAAGATTTATTTATTTCACAGACAAAAATCCCAAGTAGGCAGAGAGGCAGGCAGAGAGAGAGAGAGGAGGAAGCAGGCTCCCCGAGGAGCTCGATCCCAGGACCCTGGGATCCTGACCTGAGCTGAAGGCAGAGGCTTTAACCCACTGAGCCACCCAGGCACCCCCCACAGATTGCTTTTGAATGCAACACACAAGTGGCTGCTGACAAGAAGCCATTGAAGCTGCTATGCAATTCAAGGTTAAGCTACCTTAAAGGTAACTAGATATATGGTGAGCCCAGTGACTTCCGTGAACATGAGCCCACTGCTGCCTCTAATTTTCTGTAAAATAAGTTTCTTGGGCAGAAAAATAAGTCATTCTGTAAGATTAAAGATTTGTTTTTAGCAGAAACATTGAGGGCGGGAGGTAAATCCATATCTAGAGAATCTTTCAGGGAAGGAAAAATCTGCTGCCTAGGTCCTTAGCAGAATCTGTCCAATGTAATCGACCTGCCACTAGGTGGCTCACTATTTCCTCCCTGAAGTGTTTGTACCAGGGAAGCTATGTTGCCGGTGGGGCACTGAGATAAAAGTTTGAGAACTGTGATTGATTTGGGGGCGGGGGAAATTGCCAGAAGTCTTTCCGAGCCTTAACTAAATTTTTCTTCCAAGTATGACTTTGGGAGATGGATCTCGCAAGTGGAGTCTGTTTTTCCCTCTCTTAAAACTGGGTTAATCTATGATTTGCTTTGACCAGAGGGATGTTAACAAATTGGGAATTTCTCAGTTTCTACTTTTGGAACATTGTCTGTCACATTGTGAAAAAACCAGGCTACCGTGCAGAATGTTGAGTGACATAAAGCCTTTGCTCCTAGCAACCCAACCAACAGCCAACCAACTAGTAAACATGTGAGTGACACCGTCCTAGAGCTTCCAGATACCAGCTGACCAATCAGATCACTGGAAGTTCATCAATAAGACAAGCAGAGATTCCATAAGCCAGCTCAGAGAAGAAGAGATGCCCTTCAACCTACAGAAGCATAAGATAAATACATGGTGGTTGTTTTAATCTATTAAGTTTTAAAGTGGTTTGTTTTTATAATAATAGATAACTAATAAAGGCATTCAGCAGTGACTAGAACCAGATCAGGACTGGTGAATGGAAGCCTATAATCCTCAACCCATACATAGCTTCCATCACTAGCACGATGGCAATTTTGTTTATGAGCCTGTTAGAGAAAGAACAATATCACAGAACAGCTTATTTAGTCTACCAGATTATTGGGAATTCCCTCTGACCCCTTTGATGAAAGTTTACATGAGACATGATCATTCTCATATTTCCTGACCCTTAGAAGAGGTCCATCTACGTATCTCTTTTCCAGACTTCATTGTCTTCCATTTTATAATGTTGTTCCTTGGCCATCTAGCTTTATAATTATTATCTGTGCCAAGTACCTGACCATTCAAAAAAATGTATTAGCCAATAAATCAATATATATCTGTACATTTGTCCATCTCTCTTTCCAGGCAAAGTAAACACAAGGTGTACTCTTCACAGATATGCAGATTAGGATTTCCCATTACCATTGGCTTTCAGAGTTTGAAAGGGGTTATAATGCTATCACTATCCCGTTGCAAGTGGCCCAGCTTATTGTATAAAACTTTCTATATTACAGGCTGTATTATTTATGTTTCCAGTTTTTATATACTTGATGGTCTAATATCTGCCCTTGACAAGGCATATACTGGACACCCTTTATTCTGGACAATCCAACAAATCACCCAATGAATCACCTGCCTCTTCTTTTCATCCCCCCCTACTTCCTGGTAGGAAGTCCTCCTCCCATTGGCATGATTTTTATTTATTTTATTTTTTTTTATTTAAAAAATTTTTGTTTTAATTTATTTGACAGACAAAGATCACAAGTAGGCAAGAGAGGCAGGCAGGGAGAGAGAGGAGGAAGCAGGCTCTCCACAGAGCAGAGAGCCCGATGTGGGGCTCGATCCCAGGACCCTGGGATCATGACCTGAGCCGAAAGCAGAGGCTTTAACCCACTGAGCCACCCAGGCGCCCCCATTGGCATGATTTTTAAATACAAGCCATCCAATCCTGAGTTCACACCCACAACCACCTCTTTGTCAGGCTCTGGTACTCTAGTGCACTCTATACCTGCCCTAATTACCTCAGGCCCAGGCATCAGACAAAAACAACTGCTCTTATGCCCCAGAGCCTGCTGAAATGATTGAAACTAGCCAATTCTCATGTCTTTTTACCTTACCTTACTAGCTCTTTTTTGTGGAGAACGTAATAAAAGCTCTTACAACAGTCCCTCACCATCCCACCCCCACCAACCTGGTGACAAACCCTTGTATTTCCTCATGATGTCCTCTATTCATGGTAAGATCCCTTCTCCTGGGCCTTTACCCCAAATTTTCTATTAATACACAATATTTTAAGACATGACCCATATTATTTTTCTTCTTCAGTTAACTAGCCATATGGACTTCCTCATGCAACTATAGTTTTGAGGGGAGGAAGAGGAGATAACCAAAGTCTATGCCTTGGAGGTTTAAGCCACTTGCTCATGCAACTCACATGTGCCTCTGTCTGCTGAAGACTGATCTCATATGTATCATTTGATGCACACTAGGTAAGTTAGGTAACAGTCAATTCATCATGGGCAGCTCAGGCCACATGGTAGGTTAAAAGCTAACAGTTATGCAATCAATCTCTACCAGCGCCTGGTCAGTCACAAATTGAATGTTGCTTTTCAAAGTAAAGATAATTCTATTCATAATGTAAATGATGTGTTCCAAAATGCTGAAGTTATGATATGTGAAAAGGTTCCATAGAGCATCCCTAGGTAAAACATGTGTGTCAGTACCTAGAATCCCTTAAGTCATATGAGGAAGAGGCAGAGGAATTGCCACAGAGCCCTGACACAATGTTTTCTCTTAACATAGGGCCCTGCTTAAAACTGGCAAGATTTACATATATATTTACCCTGGCAAATAGCCATACATCAATTTGAGGAAGCAGAGGAAAAATAGCTTACGGTATAAATTTTTAGTAGTATAGCTGTGTCTTATCTCAAGAGGATATAGCCTCTGTCTCTTTCATTCAAAGGGCTTGTCTGTGAAGTGACTCATGTCTGAAAAATTTGTGAACAGTCATAACTCTTTGGGAGTGATGAACGTCTGGTGTCTCACCATTCCTAGCAGATTTTAATTATGCAGTGAAACCTTAATTATCAAGTGAGGCTTGGGTACGATACATTTTTATTTCAGTTCCTAAGGTCTCTTTGGGAACAAATAATTCTGGTTATTGCTCTGGTCCCACCACTAATTAGAGCAACAATATTCTCTTTTTATTCCATAGTTAAGTGTGACCACCTCACCTCTGCTTGTCCAGAACTCCATTAGCACTGAATTCAGGGAGCCCTCTGGAAGGGTGGTATTTATCTCCATCATTCTTGGCCTAGAGATCTGATATTACCAAGCCTGAGACAATTCAGAGACAATTGTTATCTTCCGCATCAAAATGTTTCTCAAAGACTTGATAATGGTGGTATCTTCTGGACTGTCCTAGAGACAGAGATAGAAAGTAGTAGAAGAGAGTGAACAAAATAAATTCATAGTATCATTTCTATTCCCCTACATTACATCCTTGACATTTTAACAAAAAAAAACTAACACATAAACTTTCCTTAACATAGGTCACCACTAAGCCCATATTTCAGGCAGCCGAGCAAACTTCTCAGGTGCTTGAAGTACACAGTGGGTCCAGAATCTGTGGTCAGTGCACCCAGAAAAATCAATCCAGCCTGATCATACATTATTTTTTTCTACTTTCATCTAATATTTTTAGAATATATATAATAGTTTTATATATATTATATGTAATATATTAGGTATATTACATGTGTAAATATAAATTACAAAATCCTGTATTGCTTTTGGTATATGTGGTAACTCTCTCTAGGTCAGACAATATTTAGTCTATTGGGAATGCCAAGAGTTGAAACTACTTATAAACTGTGCTTTTAGACTAGAAGCAAAGATTTGCCAGAGTACATCTTGGGAGCATTGCAAGGGAACTAACTTAGGTGAAATCTTGATAGAGTTTTTAAGCAAAAATACTAACCACCTTAGAGAGGGCTGCTTCTGCTGGCAAGATAAGCTTGGCTGAATGTGAGGGTTCGAGGTTTGCATCTTCATGAGCATCTGGCAAATTTTGCCCAATTGCGGCTCCCATGTTTTCTTAATCAGTGCTCTAGCATGATCTTAACAGAACTTAAACACTTTGATTTCAACTTGCATTGTAATTGTCACTTAAGTTCCCACTAGGCCAGACTCTAAGTGGGTTTTTAGAAATCCCCATCTTTCAGGTATAAGAATCTATCTATCATCTATCTATCTATCTATTATCTATCTATCTAATTTTTTTTTTTGAAAAGTCACAGAAGATTTCGGATTCCTTATCTTGACCTTGAGCCGGGATTTTGAAGCCCTGAGCTAGTAATTTTCTTTTTCCAAGTTTTTAAATCATGGATAGAGGCAGAAAAGTCATTTCATAATCTTTGTCTTTATGTTTTCCCTGCAATATTCTGTTGCCGAAGCCATCTCATTGTCTAAAGCCTTGCTTTCTCTGGGTCTTCAACTCCAGGTAATACTAACAGTAATGAGTAACTTTTGTCAAAGCGTTTCTTGGGCTACTGGTGTCCCATGTACTTCTGGCAATGAAATCATTACACATCAGAGATCAATCTTCAAGTTCCCATGCTCAAAGTTCTGTTCCTCTGGCATTACTTCCAGTACCAAATTTCTTTCAGTTTGTGTTTGGTTAGGAAAACAGTCACTCTATGTTTTAAGGGAATTAAGGAGTTTAATACAGGAATCTGGGCCTAAATAACTATAAATACAGTTGTTAGCTTGACAGTTTAGAAAAAAAGAATCACTGATAATATCAGCTTAGTGAGCAGAAGAGGGTGGTTTGCAAAATTTCACTGGGAAATTTTTTAATTCTCAGAAGTCCCTAGAAACTGTTGACCAGAGAAGCCACTGTGTATTTTGTGGTTGTCCATTCATCTGACCCTGTGGTTTCTTGGTAATAATCCCCTCTCCTCACCCCAAACCTGATGTGTGTTCCACTCACATAAGAACCCTTAAAAGGAAAAGCGCCCTTGAAAATGCAATTCCTCCTTCTCCTTCAAAATGCAGTGAAGTCCTTAGACGCGGTTGGTAGTGATACAAAGCTGGCAACTGACTGTACATAGCTGAGTATCTTCACATTGGATACCTATCATGGAGGGTTCAACCACATGTCTTCCCTAAGATGCCCTTGTCACCAATATCCCAAGTTCCTATTTGCCTAAAAGTCTCTTAGCCTCTGCTAATGAATCAATGTGGATTCACACTTAAAACTATCTATCAACCCGAGTAATGTAAGCAACAAAAGGTTCATGACATTCTGTCTCCTGGAAGACATTTCTTTCTCCATTATCTTTCAGGGACAATCTTCCCTTCTTACTGTGTATATGTTGCACCAGTGAGACAATTCCAACTAGTGCCTGATCCATCACTAAACCAGGCTTATTATTTTTTCTTTTATTTCTCAGTTACCTGATCATACTGAATTCCCGTAAGTATGTGGGTTGAGGGAAGGTTTGGAAAGCAGCAGGAGCAGATACCATGAAAGTCTAGGCCAGTAGTTGTGAAGTTTGTGCCTGGTGTTGCATGCACTATTTCAATTTTACAACAGCTTGCTGCTGTGCATGACGAATTTCATGATCCTGTAGATTAGACAAAATTCATTTTATGATGGAAAATTTAGGTTGCATTGTTACTGGTATCCCTTGGTCAAATTTACAGTCTATGGAAGCACAACAGCAAACCAGAAGCTGCTTTTCAAATGGAAAACAGTTTGTTTGTATTACATGAAAACTTTAAGAGTTTGAGTTATATTCCCCTTTTGTCCAAGGTTCCACAATGCACCACAGACCTCAATATCTTTGGTGCACTAGGGGAAAAGGTGTGGTTGTCTAGACTTTTCACCAAATACTCTTGAGTTTACATAGAAGATGGATTAGAACAGCATCCTCAAATATATTCTCTTTTGCCTTTTATTTTTTAATTTAAAAAAAATTCATTTATTTATTTGAGAGAGAGAGCATGAGAGGAGAGAGGTCAGCAAGGAGAAACAGACTCCCTGGTGAGCAAAGAGCCCGATGTGGGATTTAATCCCGGGACTCCAAGATCATGACCTGAGGTGAAGGCAGTCACTTAACCAACTGAGCCACCCAGGTGCCCTCTTTTGCCTTTTAAATTAAAAAAACACCTCATTGGGGGTACCTAGGTAGTTAAGCATCTGGCTTTGGCTCAGGTCATGATCCCAGGGGCCTGGGATCAAGCCCTGTGTCGGGCTCCCTGCTCCACAGGGGAGTCTGTTTCTCCCTCTCCCTTCGTCCCTGCTCATATGCTCTCTCTCTCTCTCTCTCTCACTTTCTCTCTCTCTCAAACAAACAAATAAATAAATAAATAAATAAAATATTTAAAAACAAAACAAAAATATCCCATCAAATATTGTATCCTTTCTCTGTTTTGGGCCTCCAAAGGCAGAACAACTTTGTTTTTTTCTTAAAGGGAAACCTGGAGACCTCATTGCTATATGAGGTTCTTACACATGCGTGGAGTTTACTTTCCATTCTCTACCATACATAGAAGTTAAGAGGGTATCTAGGCTGCTTTCTACATCCTGCTCAGCAGACCACATTCATATCTGCCTGACAGTAAGAAAATCAGTTCATCCCTGACTATAGCAAAGGCAAAGGATTTGATAGATCAAGATGAAAGACAATGCAAGTGGCCAACCTGCCACATGCAGGCTAATTGTTACCAAGTTTTTGGTTGGTAGGAATTTAATTAAAATCATGTGCTCAATCAATGTCTGCATACCAGTCACAGAGAATTTATTTGCTCCAATAAAGATGCTTCATCCAGAAATACAGTTGTAACTGGCATTATTACAGTTTTGTTATAATTAACATTCTTCTAGGAGCCTGTGGCTTTTGTGCTGGACAAATAGAAAACTTGAGCATGGCTACTGTAAAGATTTCAAGGAATTCGGGGAGTTAATCAAAGAACAAGATATGATCATAAGGTATGGCACACAGCTTTATTTGGGGGATACTTTGACCTATAGCAGTCTAAATACCTTCTTAGCTGATATGCATGGGGGAAAATAGGAAATAAAAACCCATGCTCATGTAAGGACAGCATATAGGATTCATACAAGTAGGTGAAGTCCTTCATAGTATGAGACAATATAGAGGCCAAAGTTCAAGGCTTACTACTGAAAAGGGAAAAAGAGTAAGTGAAGACCAGGAGAGACAGGAATCAAAGATGGGACTTAAATATCGAGGGGATGTCTCTCAACAGCTCAATGAGAACTATTTGGACAGAGAGCTCCAAAGGGCAGCAGTGGCTTGGGATCTTTATAGTTGTGGGTTTTATGTAACCTATGGCTAGCAAATGTGTGGGAGTTTTCCAGTGTATGCAAAGCAAGCAAGCTCTAAATGGCCAAAATTCTGCTTATTTGAGTTATGTTGAAAACAATTGGATGCATCAAAATTTGAGTTTGGTACTATTGGGCTTTTGAGATAACAAATAATCAGCCTATATAAAGAAGCAAATAACTTAGAAGCTAAGATGCAGAGGTCATCTTAGGCTCATTTCTTTAACATCGAAGTTACGATCACTGTCCTTGCATCTTTTAAGCATCCCCTGATTATTCTAATCGTGCAAGACATCCCAGGGATGCAACACTGCCTTGTCTTTATTCATATAGTGGTTAAGGAGTATGTGTGTGAGGAAATGGGTATTCAGGAGTTTCTCCTTAACTGCTTCTAGATTCTATAAGTAGAGTTAGTAAGACCAGGATTTGGTCAGTTGCTAAGTTTATCTACTCTTACTATTTGTTCTGAGCAAAAAGAAGTAACGGCAGCGTGGTCTACAGTTTCTCTAAACCCACAGTAAGATGGACTTTGCCAAAAGGCATCTTTTAAGCTCCATCTGGACTGGTAGAAAGTGAGCTTTCTGGTCTTCAGATCTGTGTATCTTAAGAGCCAGCAGCTTATAGCTCTCAGAAGGGATGGGTAATTCATTTCTCACAATGTACAAGGCCTTAGTAAGTGACAGCAGTTTTCTCTGAAGAAAGCTTTGGGGATGAGTCATGGTGTATAACTATTACAGCTTCCTTAAACCTTTCTTGCCTCCTTTCAATGTCAGATATTCTTGAGTAAACTTACCTGAGTATGGGGACTGGATAAGAGAGCATGAATGCCCAGTTGATGATACAAGTTAATTTTCTTCCCACTAGGCGTAAAAAATTTGCACCATAATACAGCAAGCTATTCCATGACTACAAATCCAATAACCGTTTAACCATGACCACAAATCCCTGCAGATCTCAAAATACTCTTGATTACCTTTTCAGCCCATAGGTTGACGTGGCTGGCTGTAACTACTTTGTCCCTGGCTGTTAGGCACCACTACCTACCACTTAACAACCATAAGACTTCACTATTTCTATTGATATCAGGAAATGCAAATGTGTTACAGCATCCCTTATAACATCATAGCATAATCTCTTACATGTGGAGAACAGTCACTGAAGAGTTATTCAAGCATGCTTTTTCCCATAAAAAAAAATAATATGTGTTCCAAGTCTACTTTTATGGTATATGCCTGGGGCAGCATTGCAGCACTCTGAAGTTTTCACATAATATTTTCATCCCAACATTTCCACTTCCTTAAGACTTCATACCTTTTCCATTACAGATGTTATGTCATTTCAAACTTATTCACTTTCGGCCACTGTTGATACTGGGTCTCTTACACACTAGCAATGCCGAATCCACTGTGAGGGCACGCCTATCTACACATTTGACCTGTTCTTACAAAAAAAGCTTTAGGGATTATTGGAATTCTGCTTGAAAATATAGATGAGTTGGGGAGATTTAACAACTTGATAATGATAATATTACTAATATATGAACATTAAAGAGTTCATATTTTTCAGCTCTAGTGTGTGTAAACTAATAGCAGATAAATTAGATTTCAATAAAAGAAAAATTCCAAAGACAGATTTTGTAATAAAATATAATCTGTAT